>NMUG010005434.1:0-13135 GCA_002855965.1 Monotropa hypopitys | reverse complement strand
AAAAAATCTGGAAAAAATCCAATCTTAGATTTTCCATTAATTTCCGAACAAATTCCGAATATGATTTAATATTTGTATGGGAAGTTTCAATTAATATTTATATTCTTTGTGGTTGTAAGTGAGGAGATGAAATCTATAACAATTAACTAATCATACGATAACTTAGAAGTATGTGAACATTGGTGATACAGTTGACATATATTTATTATCTCAACTCATTCATGTTGATGATATTTCATATGCTAATAGCTGTTGTGAATTCAGTTGATTCATGTTGCCATTTCCGGTGATATGATAATGATATTCACATATGTTGAGAATTGTTGTACATAGTCGATAACTGCTTCCAGTTTATTTAATATTGCAATTCAATTGTTGATATTGTTGGACTAAATCTCAATTGATATGTTATTTCGTTAAGTATATTTATGTCTCATATGTCTTTAGCTATTAAGATGTGGGTCAAGGGTAGTATCACTTTTTTTTAAATAATATTGTTTAAGAAAAAATAGATTTCCGTGGAAGTTGTAAAATCAAATGAAGAGTTTTAAAATATATGTCGGAATTGTTTAATTAATTTTCTTAGTAAGTCCTCCATTGAATAGTTGATGTTTTAAAATTTTATTATTACAAATGATATGGCAAGTATTATGACGTGGTGTGATGTCGTCTATCACGTGTCCGTGATCGTACAATCCACTTAGGTATTGCATCGGGTTGGGGAGTGACATCAGATTAGGCAGGTTTAATAGTAAGTTGTTAAAGCATGGATTTTTATGTATATGCAAACCTATCGGAGTAAGTGATGACCTAACAGGTAAAATCAAATACGATGGCAGGATGAATCCTAATGGCCTCACCAGATGCCCATTTAATAGCCTTATTTCCACTAACACGCACAAGTTGTGAATTGTAGAGTTGCAGTATCATCCTAACCCGAAACAAGCTAAAAGTGTAGGACGGGCAGTGTTGGTACAGTCAAACAATTTGCAAATAATTTGCAAAAGCAAAACAAAGATCAGCAGTCGAGAAAAACAAAGGCAGTGCACCTTAAGCAGCTGGATATCTTTCTTCAACTCTGGCGTGATCGTCGGGGCAGGCATGTCAAACCTAATTCACAACATCCACAAACAAAAAACAAATCACACACAAAAATATTTATATACAGAAATTGTGCGACATATTAGGTAGAAGAAGAATGAGCTTTTCTGATCCTGAAAGGAAGTTACCAGTTCTTGCCGGCTGTATCTTTGACTTGTTTCCTCAGTAACTTGTTCAACTTTTTCGGACTATTAGGCGGAACGAACAGGCCATCAACAAGCTCTGCACTAGGCCTATATAATGCGACACTTTCAGGCAAAGGTTGAGGTATAGCAGACCCATTTTTGGTAATAGATAGGAGCGGAGGCAGCTTCGGATCCCATGAAAGGCCGATCACGGGCTTTCTTTCTGCTTCAGGCATTCTCAACCAATGACGGTATGATATCAGTTTCCCTGCCGAGAGCGAGAGAGAAAGAGGTGCTTAGGGTTTGAGTGCGACAAAAGCGGTGGAGGCAAAGGCAATCAGATACAACGATTGTAATTTCGAAATCGAGCGAGATAGACGAGATCAAGGAGCCTAAATTAATTTTTGTATTTTGAATATTGTGAATTATTTGAAATAATTGTCATTGGTGCGTAAACAAAAAATTTGTACTAAATTTATAAAAAAATATCCAAACTACCAAAAATAATTTAAGACAAATAGTAAGTAGTTTTATATTTGCTTCAAGACAAAAAATACCAAAAATTTCAAAATTATTTTTGGCCAAATGAACCCATTCTTTTTTTCTTTTTAAGTGCTAAATATCAAACATCATAATGTTGTTCAATGTTGGGGAGACACGGCCTGAGACCTCTCTTGGATTCTCAATGTAGCAGAAATGACCGTAAGCAATCAAGTTTTATCAAACACGCACACAAGTAAAAAACGGTGATACAGAGAGATAATGTGGTTCAGTCCCTCTGCCTACATCCACGGACAAAAAAAATTATCATTATATTGTGAATACAGGAGATAAGAAATGGGAAGAACCACAGTCCATACTCGTCTCATTTATTTTTATCTTTTATCCTCGCTCAAACAATATAGACCTGGCATAACGATAAAGCTACACCATTGTGGTTTGTAGGTTACGGGGTTCGATTCACGGAAACAGACTCTCTGGTTGCAGGGATAAGACTGTTGTAATACCCGTCCCGTCTAATTATAAATTTTAAATATTTTTATCAATTATCAAAAATGAAATTAAAGAATAAGATATTCCATTTTTAATAATAGAGATTAAAGGAATTTATAAAGAAAGATTTAATGGGCAAAAATGAGATTAAATATTATAAGTAGTAAATAATTGGGGATAATGGCACATAAGGGTAAATACATGGTTTAGTGAGAGGGTCAGGGAGTCATTAAGCTTAAAAAACTGTATTAGGTTAAGATTTGTAACCTAATCTCATTATGCTTAACATTGGATTAAGAGATAGAGAGAGAGAAGAGAAAGCTGGCTAGAGGAGATTTCAATTTTGAAGGCTTTGGAGTGGAGATTTGAAGTAAATGCCTTCTTTAACATTGTTCCCGAGGTTAGTACGAATCTAATGATACAATTTTTATGTTTATATCACTTCAGATTTAAGCTAGATCGGAGTTTTAATCTCTAAACTCGTTTTTGGAAAAAATGGTAAGTTTAAGGGGTTGGTCTTCGGGATTGGAGGTGTTTGGTTTATGATACAAATTGAATATGTTTAGCAACTACATGTTTAGAACACTTTGGGTACCTTTGATTTTTGATTTTGAGGCTAATAGACCAAAGTTAGGAAGGTTGGGGATTAGTGGTTCGACAATAAAATTTTCTGAAAATTTCCATTCTGTTCAGGGTCGACCGGTCCACGTGAACGTGGTCGACCGGTCGTGATAATGCAGTAAGCTTTTTATGCCTTCCGCGACCGGTCCCCTGTGTCGTGGTCGACCAGTCGTGAGATTTCAGTAAGGTCAATTTTGTGATCTCGACCGGTCGCGTGTAACGCTGCCGACCGGTCGTCGTTCGTAATTTTCTGGAAATTTTGGTAACCTCTTGGGTTGTGTTGGAAAGTATTAAGTGTTAATTAAAAGGCTTTTATAAGCTGTTTAAAAGAGGTTCTCATTTCAGTTGATATAATTTCGTGATTTATTTCTCCTTGTCAATTAATTATCCTGTAGACTGAAGTTTTTAGTTTGATTGACAAGGACACGCGAGGAAGGCATTGAGGCCTCACTCAAGGGCAAAGAGAAGGTTTGAAAAGCGGTACTGGTGAGTGTAAGACTATGGTATTTTTAATTGTACATTCGCAAGGTTGTTTTGATTAACTGTCTTATTGCATGAGAAGATAACTGTTAGTTGTTGGTTGTGTTGGGCACATGATTGCATGAAAAGAAATGGTATGTATAGACGTGATGTATGGTTTGAGATTGAAAGCATAATATACATGTATATATATTATGCATTGCCTCCGTGGGACGGGTGGTGTTATTGGCAACTTGAGTAAGTCCAATTGTTGGCAACCAGCGTAAGTCCAACGGGTGCGTGGGACGTACCCAAGAATATACGCGGGGCGTACGAACTACTACCTATAGTAGTAGCTATTTTCAGGGCATGAGATGCTCAAATCTTTTTGAAAAAATAGTTTTGGCCAGTATATATGGAGTATCATGCATGAGATGCGTTTTGGAATGAAAGTCATAAATGCTCATATTCATGATTTTCTGTCACTGATATTACACTTGAGTTTTGGAAGTTAAATATATCATATTCACACTCTGTTTCTTTGTCTTTGACTTGAAAATAGGTCACAGGATTAGCGGTCCACTACAAGGATGGAGAAAAATGGATGCTTGAATGAGTTTGATGAGCTAGTGTCATCTTGTGAAGGATTCTTGGTGTTTTGAGACTGTTCGTAGTACTTTTGGTAAACTCGTATCGTTTTATATTTCAGAGACTTGTAATGAAGTTTTGATAGTAGTTTAGATGTCTCACCTTGATGCTTTCTTCTTTAGGAATTTATGAGTACTTGTAGCACTGTTGGTTTTTATCTTTTGAGGTTACCCTTGTTTTCTTTTATTTTATGTTGGCAATTACTACTTGAGGTTTTTATTTAGCAAAGAAATACAAAAAAAATTATTCGTAGTGTGTTTTGGAGTTTGGAATGTTACAACTTGGTATCAAAGCTTAGGTTGTAGGTCCGAGTTAGGGGACCATGTGGTTGATGGAAATTGTACTTGAGGTATGAGTTGAGGTAATTGTTGGGAGTTGTGGTGTTAGTGTTTTGTGACTATTATGTGTCTTTGACACCCATGGGAAGTGTTGTCGATTGTGTCAGTAAGGAATTGTTGTTCCGTATTCCGGGTAAGGCTAGTCTAAAGATTCGTGGTGATAGTGTGGAGGTGCCTAGATGTATTATTTCGTCTTTAAAAACTATGTCCTTGTTGAATAAGGGTTGTGAGGGGTTTTTGGCTTATGTAATTGATTCTGAGAAAGGTGAGAAGAGTATTTGGGATATACCTGTGGTGAGGGATTTCCAAGATGTTTTTCCAGAAGAGTTACCGGGAGTGGTTCCAATTAGAGAGGTAGAGTTCACAGTTGAGTTGGTTCCGGGTACTAGTCCTATATCTATTTCTCTTTATAGGATGGCACCTGCCGAACTTTATGAATTAAAAATGCAGTTGAAAGAGTTGCTTGATAAAGGATTCATTAGACCTAGTGTGTTGGGGAGCCCCTGTATTATTTGTGAAGAAGAATGATGGTTCGATGAGAATGTGCATAGACTATAGGCAATTGAACAAAGTCACCGTGAGGAATAAATATCTATTGCCTAGGATTGATGATCTTTTTGACCAACTTCAGGGAGCTTCAGTATTTTCGAAAATTGATTTGAGATCTGGTTACCACCAACTGAAAGTTAGGGACTGTGATGTTGTAAAAACAACTTTTCGTACCAAATATGGGCACTACGAGTTTATGGTTATGCCTTTTGGGTTGACAAATGCACCGGCGGTATTTATGGACTTGAGGAATAGGTGTTTTAGCCGTATTTGGATTCTTTTGTGATAATATTTATTGATGATATTTTGGTATATTCGCGGTCTAGTGAAGAGCATGAAAAACAATTGAGGTTGGTTTTGCAAAAGTTGAGGGAGATCTTCAATTATTCAATTATTATCAACAAATGTCTCCACTTGAAGAACAAGGGAGCCCAAGCCATCCATTCTGACATTACCCAAATCGTCGACTATGTGAGTCACGTACTAGGAGGTCGCACTAGGTCCTACCCACCACACACAAGGACTGGGTCACGGGACACCGCAGTCGTCTTCACCAACAGCCCCCTTGGCGACACAAGGAGGTGGCACAAGACTATCATCGCGCCCCCAACATGAATTTTCCCACTTGGCGGCTCAAGGGGTCACGACGGGCATCACACACGAAATATCAACCGGGAAGGGCAGACACATCCTTAACCCGGGGTCGTAACGCAGGTAGGGCAAACACATCCTAAACCCAGATGGGTACCATTAAACACACGAAGTCCTACCCCCCAATACAAGGGCACGGGTCACGGGACACCGTTCACATCCAAATATCAATCTCAAGGGCTGGGGCATGCATTACTCCCAATCCCTTGAATGGAACCCTCCTTACGACATCGAACCACAACACTCCTCACATGATCATTGTTGTTCATTAGGTGGGATTTAAGTGAATGATTCAAGATTGCCAAGGGGTGGTCCTCGTAGGATCCATCTCCGTATTTATCGTTCATTAAGTTCATTGCGTTCGTTGTTAAGTTCTCATCAATCAATCAATGCTCCTTGACACACTCAAGGGTAACCCACCACCAAGCCAAAATAATAGATACTACAACGTTCAAGGGGAACCCAACAACGCCCAATATCATAATACCCACATTCACCCAATTAGCGACAACCAAGAGCAAAGGATAATTTATGGATCGATACTAACTCAAAGATATTCTAGTGACCAACCAAACAACCACAAGAGTCCTGCGACGACCCAAGCAACCCAAAACTCTTCAAACACAAACCAAAGCTCATTCAAGCATTTCATCGAACACTTAACGACCATCGACTCCAAAGGCCTATAATCGACTCAACGATCACTATACGACACCCAAGTAAGCCACAATCGATCCTACGACGACAATTGAACCCAATCCAAGTTACCTCAAGCACGATAGACCCAAACACTACGACATGTGAAATCAAATACGATACGCAACGTGAATTGTGAAATTGATACAAAATAACGATGAATATGAATACTATAGACACCCACGCACGCACACAAAATAGGAGTTAAGAATTTATCCACCGAAGAGTCACTGGACGAGTCACCAGAGGAGTCGCCGGAAAACACCCAACGTGTCGCCACGAGCCAAGCCTACCACCGCGAAGCTCTAGCGATGCTCTACGACGATCCTTGAAGCCAAAACCTACAACGATCAAGGAATCACCTTGTGAGGAGTAAAAACACTAGGATTTGAGAGGAAGAGAAACTTACCGTGTCACAGTCCGGAAATTTTAGTTAATTTCCATCCGTTCAATAAATTCAATAAATCGAAATTCATGTGTTGTCGAGGTCTTTAGATGTTTGGGAGCATCTAAAATGATCATATGTCATGTTGAATAAGTCCGGGTGAGATGGGCGTTCCCGGCATGAAGTTCGTCGATGGTTGAGTGTTCGAATAAGTCCTAAATCGCGTTTAAAAATCCATCGATCTGAGGCGTCCTTCAAACCAGAATTCTTTGTTCATGAAAGTCGTAGATAATTCGATTACGAATCCAATACAGCTTGAATCGTCTCAATCGGAGTCCGGACAAAGAAGTTATGGCCGTTTCTTTGGGGCAAACTTGTGAAATCTGAACAGAGCAAGTTTGCACCGGTGCAGAGATAAGTTGCACCGGTGCACAAACCTTTTGTTCACTTCTGGGCAAGTTTGCACCGATGCAGAGAAAAGTTGCACCGGTGCAAAGAAAAGTTGTACCGGTGCACAACCCTTCTGTTCGAATTTTTGACAAGTTTGCACCGGTGCAAGTGAAGTTTGCACTGGTGCAACTACTGTCTGGACAGTTTTAGTAAGGGCAAACTTGTCTTTTTAGGTGGGGGTCCTATATATTGATGCCTTGGACGATTTGGGGCATCCCTTGCACCCATTTTCCATATTTCTCTCCTTCTCTCCTCCCTCCTCTCTCCCTCCACCTTCTCTCTTGAATCCATGGAGATCCATGTTGGATCTCAACTAAATCGAAGAAGGAACCTTGCTCCCCTCTCTTTCCTCTACGCGGCAACACTCTTGGATCGTCTAGATCGGTAAGTTTCTCCTTCTCTCCAAATCCTAGATCTACACTCTCTCTCTACATTACATGACTATTGGTTGATCATTTAAGGTTTTGGTCTTAGGAAACATGGTAGAGCCTTGCAAGAGCTTCGCGGTGGCGGGCTTAGTTCACTCTGGCGGTCATGGAGGTTTTCCGGCGACTTTTCCGGCGAGCGTCACCGGAGCTCCGAAGAGGTAGAGTTCTTCCATCCCTCTCGTTTGTATTGTTGGCGTTCTTACTTCTCCCTTACATGTTTTGTGAAAATCCGTCGATTGAATGATTTGGTGAAATCAAGTTTGTGGGTCGTCGTTCATATACATTGGTCGCGTTGAGTTTGATCTAGGGTCGCTATGTTTCCCCCTAGGATGTTAGTTGTTCGATTTTGAGAAAGATTGTGAAAAGCATCAAATTTTGTGAAAAAATCGTTGGTGTCGATTTGTGAAATTAAATTAGGGAAAAATACTTGATTCTGGATTTCATTAATCATGAGTGGGTTGTCTTGACACGTTTTGTGGAAAATCGAACAAATGGAATATTTGGTGAACGAACGACATGTTTTGTGAAATGAATGGAAATGTTTGGGAAATGAACGTTTTGTGAATAACAGAATCGGTTTGGAAATAATGATGTGAAAGTCACGTTGTAGAATGATACGTAGACTAGGAGGTAATATGTCCTAAGTCATACGGAAAATGGAATTGGTATTGTGACTTGACCCTTGAACTCTATACGAGGATTGGATATTGATGAGTGACTGTGATTCGGGTTGCTTACTTTGTGTCATTATTTAGAGTGGTTGCGCAATGGGGGTCTGACTGGACCTTCCCGGTGAGCCGGGGAAAACAGGAAATGACACGACATGGAGTTGACGAACTCCTATGCGGAACTAGCCGATACTCCATGATTGTTGATTGATATTGGCCTTACTCCTACTAGAAGGCATGGAAATGGAATATATGTGAACTTGGAATATAATGGGAATTGGAATACGTTTATATACGGAAAACGAGTCTTTTACTTAGTGTGAGTCGACACTTGACACGGTTCCCTTTGGCCATGTCTAGGCAATGGTTTGGTAGATGTTGGACGTGTAGTACTTCTCTTTTGAGTCCTGGTCAGACACGATGCTTTACTACTTTTCTTTACGATGAGTCAAATGTAAAATTTGAAAGAAAAGGAAATGTTTTACTTTTAATGAGATCTATTGCATTGTATCATTTGCATTCCTTGCACTGTCACTCACTTGCACCCCAATAGTATAGATGTTTGGAGATGGATTATCTCTACCAGGCGGTTGTGCCTGACCCTTTACTTTTGTAAGACTTGTTCTCCCGGATTGGAAGTGGCTGCGAGATCCGTTGCAGGACTTGAGGCTGGACCGGATTGTAGTGATAGGTCGCCTTTCTTTTTAATGTGTACTTTATTTCGTTTCGGTTGGCCGTCTTGTACAGGATTACTTATAAAATCCTATTTTGGCCTCTCTTTTATTTGGAGTATGGTTGTGCAGGGTTGTGTTATAAAACCCTTTTTGCTCCATTTCAGTTGTATTTCATTTCAAGGCAAGTACGTTTTGTAATAAGCATCATTGTAATAGATAGTGTAATGTAGTTGATTAGTGATTTACCCTATTTGATTGTATACTCATTACCTATTTAACACTTTTCGGCACCTATTTTGACTATTCCGGAGGGGACTGATGATTTGGTGATTTGTAGTGATGCGTCACTTTGTGGTCTGGGTTGTGTATTAATACAACGAGGGAAAGTGATAGCATATGCTTCGAGATAACTGAAAAATCATGAACGAAACTACCCTATACACGATTTGGAGTTAGCGGCAATAGTTTTTGATAGGGTTCGGTTTTAATGATGTCTCAACACATTACAAATTGTTCTTATAGGTCGTTATGCTTAATTGAAGAAAATCAGTTCACCTATATTAGAAATTTGACAATCAATGAACAATAGGTGTCAATCTATAAAGATCAAACAAATTCTCAAGACTTCAAAGGGTCTCAAACACGTAATTCCGGTAAGAGGAACATAGATTCCCAGAAGAACAAGTAAGAAAAATCAAAATTGGAAGTTGACAATCAATGAACAATAGGTGTCAATCTAGAAAGATCAAACAAATTCTCAAGACTTCAAAAGGTCTCAAACACGTAATTCCGGTAAGAGGAACATAGATTCCCAGAAGAACAAGTAAAAAAAATCAAAATTGGAAGTTCACCAGAGACCGGTCTAAGGGTCGGCGCAGAGACCGGCCCAGAGACTGGATCCACCGGTGTCTAAGCCGGTGCGTCTGTCGGTGTGTCTGCCGGTCTACGATTTCCGATTTTGAAATGCTCAAATTCATTATGTATTGATCTGAATACATTCTGGAATGTTCTTCAACTTAAAATTAAATGTTTTGTAATATCATTTCCAACATATTTTGAATTCAAATAGGCCAGATTTGACTTATTCAATATGTCACATTCAATTGCCGAAAATGGGCTCTGTCTGGGTTCTCAGACAGAAAGCAAATTTGTAATATCATTTCTGTGAATATCTCACAAGTTTTCCCATAAACATAATGCCTCCAAAGTTTTAGTGGAAATACAAAGACTGTTAGTTCAAGATCATGAGTCGGATAGGTACATTCATGGGTCTTAATCTGCTTAGAAGCATAAGCTTTTACTCTTCGATGATGCATCAGTACACATCCCAACCATCGATGAGAAGTATCACTGTAAATAACATAACCCCCTAAACCTGGAGGCGAGAGAGTTTCACGACTGCTGGACGCACTGTGGCTGAAAGCGTGACGACTGGAGGCGCGGCGGCTGGGAGATGGCGATGGAGACTGGTCGCCAGAGACAAAGAGAGGTTGCGATGGAGACTGGTTGCGCGGCAGGTGGAGGCGTGACTGGTCGACGGCTGTAGGCGCGATGGAGGCGAGGGTCAGAGAGAGGTGGCGAGAGGAGAACGCGGTGTTAGGGTTTGCTGGACAGAGAGTTTGATACCTTGATACTGAGATTTTGATGATTACGTGGATGGTTAGGATTGGATGAGAGAGGGAAAAAAGAAATACTGAGTTACTTGTGTACCACTCAGTCGAGAGAGAGAAAAAATTTAGAGCGCAAAAACCCGCTCTGATACCATGTTAAAATAATTGAATGATGTGTATTCTTCTCTCAAGGAGAAATTATTTATAGACTGGATACAACGGAAAATACGGAAAGCAAAATCAAATCTAATTACAATATCAAATCTAATTATTCTACCTACCTATTTGGGATAATTACAATATTCCTAATTGATTACACTATACATGCTACCATATTATACTAATTGTATCCAACAATACTAATTGGTTCCAACAAAGAGTAACCTTTTTCTTGGAGCTTACTTGTGAACTTCAACCTTGTGCACACATTTTGGGCCAGAATGCCGCATAGCTTTCCCTTGCCTCACGAGCTTCACAAAACCTTTGCGTGTGCAGCTTCCCTTGTAGAATAACCTTTTATTCCTTTGAGAACCTCGAGAACCCTGCCTTTGGATTGGAACTTGCATCCTCTTGACACAAGTGTACCCAACGAAATCAGATTGGTTCAAAGACCTAGCACGTGTTTGGCTCTAGTCAAAATCACCCCGTGACCTCATGCCTAGTGAAACCTCACTATCCAACCCTACCGCCCTATTTGTTGTATTGTTGGTCATCCTCACAATTTTTCCGCCAATCGTTGTGTATGATTCAAAGAGTGTCCTCTTCGAACATATATGAAAGAAACACTAGGAATTCAAAATCCAATCACATTTTCCAATACTTGTGCTGACGATGAGTGTGTCAACCTCCCCTTGAGAATCCTCGTCGATTGCTGCATTCGCTGATTTAACTTTATCCTCCTTACTCTTTATACATCCGCAGAGAAGATGCACATCCCTCTCGCAATTGTAGCACTTCTTGTCACCCCTTGACCGTGAATGTCCTATTGACTTGGAACTTGAACTCTTCCCAGTTGTCCTACCCCCAAAACCGGTACCATCTAATGCAACTAAAGCCTCCATGACTTTGTCACCATCCTTCTTTTGCATAGACCCATGTGAAATCAAGGTAGCGATTACTACATCAATCAAAACATTATACTTCCCATAGATCAGAGTAGTCCTGAGATGTTCGTAGGAAAATGAAAAGGAGACGAAGAGAATAATTGCCTTATCATCCTCCTCGATCTTTGCACAATAGATTCAAACTAAGTGACCAACATGTTACAATGGTCGATATGGCCCATGAGATCTACATCGTCGGACATCGATAGTGTGTACAATTGATTCTTCAATGACAGCCTGTTCATCAAAGATTTGGACTTATACCGCTCCTGCAACTTGTCCTGTGACACCCCAGTCTAAGGTGTCAACTAGAGTCCCGGAGGGGAGATCCGGGTCAGTGGACAAATCTCACATCGCTTGGTGGATGTAAGTTGTGTATACTATAAATAATAGATCATGAACCTACCTTGCACAAGGCCTTTTAAAGTCGTGCGGGCGTCAAAGCCCATTGAAACTTCCCAGTTAAGCGTGCTCGTCCTGGATTAGTCCAAGGATGAATGACCCCATGGGAAGTCCACTGGAACTTGGCAGCCAAAGCGGACAATATTGTGCAGGGTGGGGACGGGTCGTTACATATGAAAATTTGGACAATTTCTCGATTTGTGTATGTCATCCTTGCGCAGGGGCCATGTTAATCTTCTCTGTATCGTTCCAATTTTATCGGATGTCCCCGAAGGGACTCCAGTTGACACCTTAGACTGTCCCAGTGGACTTCCCAGGGGGTCACCCATCCTTGGACTAATCGAGGACGAGCACGCTTAACTGGAAGTTTCAATGGGCTTTGATGCCCGCACGGCTTTAAAAGGCCTTGTGCAAGGTAGGTTCATGATCTATTATTTATAGTACACGCAATTTACATCCACCAAGCGATGTGGGACTTGTCCACTGACCCGGATCTCCCCTCCGGGACTCCAGTTGACACCTTAGACTGGGGTGTCACAATCTCCCCCGCTTGGACCACACGCCCTCGTGTGGGGTCAAGATTCTCCTCTGGTCCCACATTTTCGGTTGGTGCAGGCTCTGATACCATATGTAACGACCCGCCCCACCCTGTACAATATTGTCCGCTTTGGCTGCCAAGTCCCAGTGAACTTCCCAGGGGGGCACTCATACTTGGACTAATCCAGTACGAGCACGCTTAAGTGGGAAGTTTCAATGGGCTTTGACGCCCGCACGACTTTAAAAGGTCTTGTGCAAGATAAGTTCATGATCTATTATTTATAGTACACACAACTTACATCCACCAAGTAATGTGGGACTTGTCCACTGACATGGATCTCCCCTCTGAGACTCTAGTTGACACCTTAGACTGGGGTGTCACATGTCCCAAAGCTTGGTCGGACCCATCTCGTTCAGTGTTTGAAAAAGCGTGACTAGGCGAGCACCTAGGCAAGAGGCGCGTCTAGGCGAACTGCAGTCGCCTCCTGTGTCTGAGGCGAGGCGAGGTTACGTGAGGCGTATGAGTAGGCGTGAGGCGATCGTTTATCTCGCCACACGTTGTGTTCCTTTTAAAAACGAGTGTTGACTATGCAGGAACATCCCTTGAGACCTTCACCGATTAGACAGTGACCACACGTAGACCCTTCGCCGACCCTCTGGGACCCTAATCTGGACACAAAATATCATTCTATGGTTC
>NMUG010005433.1:0-13134 GCA_002855965.1 Monotropa hypopitys | reverse complement strand
TGAAATCTCACGAGACCTTTCATTTTTTTGCCATTTTGAGTGTGCCTTTATTGTATCTATTATAACGTTTAATGCGTCTTTATTTCTTCCAATATTTCAATTTATGTCGTTATTTTCCCTCTCTGTCTTGTGACTTTCTACATAACATTCTATATGGAATATATTTAATGATTGAAATTTCTTATTTCACTCATTAAACAAGATTAAGATTTCTAATCCTAATCAAAATTTCTTGTAGTCTTTCTTAATCTGATTATCATACTTTAATTAAAATATTATGCCAATTATTTTTGACCAATTTCACGTACACACTACATTTTTGATGCGTTCAAATTATTCTTGCAATGTGCAGTGTTCATGTTGGTCTTAGTGAGAGGTATATTTCTGCCTGTGAATAAATATTCAGGTACGGGAAATATAATTTCTGTATTTTTTGATATACTATTTTAACTTTTATATCATTGAATTTATTTTTACGTAGCTCAATAATATAGTTTTGGATAAAACATTTACAATTATTTAATTTCACTAATTTTCTAAAAGATCACCTTAATCTTTTTGAACGGTCGAGATCTTTAGAATGGATACGCGGGACACAGGCCCCAGACACGGATACTTTGATATACTCCCAGCGTTTCACAAAGCCTGCTTCTCTCTCTCGTTCCAGAGAGAGACTTTTTCTGCCCACTCTTTCCCGGTCTACTTTCTACGGGTTGATGAAAGTGCAGTTTTGCGTTTCAGGAAAAAGGCCATCGCTTCCAAGGCACGCATGAAAAGCATCACAAAATTACGATGAATCCATGATCTTCTTCATCTATTCTCTCCTCAGATCTGTCTTTGTACATTTGTGTACTGCTCACCTGACTCCTTTTGAGTACTTTAATCCGCTGATTTGTATATATATTAGCTGGAAATAGTTTAATCCGTTGCAATGTCGTTGAGGCAAGGATCGAAATCGAAGAAATCGAGCTCGAGAGGAGCGATTTCGCCGTCGTCCTCGACTACGTCGTCGTCGAAACATTTTCGAGAGACTTCACTTGACTGTCTGTCTGCACCGGCCTCTATAAGTAAGCCGCAGTACTTGCACTCTGAGAGACTACTACCTGTGGAGTCTGCCGCATTGAAAGAGAACGTGACCGTTACTGTCCGGTTTCGGCCTCTCAGGTCCTTTTTCCAGGAAAATTCGAGATTCTAGGCATTATTATTTTGGTCTTCGATTTAGTGTTGGTTGTATTTTTTGATTGGAGCAGTCCGAAAGAAATCAGGCAGGGGGAGGAGATTGCATGGTATGCGGATGGAGAAACAATTGTGCGGAATGAGCATACTCTTTCAATTGGATATGCATACGGTACGCCATCGCAATATGTATGTTGTATGGATTTTGATTACTGTTGGTACGATTAACACGTCTATGTCTGAACAACAAAATGTTGAAGTCGAGTACTTATTACAATTTTAATTGATTTCCTTTAGCTGTCAATTTGTTTATAAGGGCTATCACATTCTTGATTTGAGTAAGGTGGATATGTTAGACTTAATGAGTATATTGATGTTACTATCTTGATGTGAGCAATTCCCATGTCAATAGGTTCAAGCAACACAGTTTTCAACTCTCAAGACATGAGTTGTAACTGGTATTTACCGGCTAAAAGAGGAACGACAGTTTTTTTCCTTTTAAAAAATGCTGTAAAGAAGTGGGAGCAGTAGTTTTTAAGAGTGAGATTTCGTTACCAATATTCAAGCAGCCACATCTTTGATATTGAGGCTACACGTTCAGTCTGTTTCAGTCTGTGGAAGAAGGCTGTATAAAAGTTTTTCGTAGTTATTTTTTGTATGCAATGTTACAAACATCAAAATCATGGGGATTCATTTCTACAGCGTCAGAGATGTACCCAGGTGATGAAGAAGAAAAGTCTCCATTTTCTCCTACAATTTCAATGGAAGGGGAAGCAGGGGATTGGTTTGTGCCATTAACAATTTTTTTTTCAAAAGAATCTGATTTTTGTGGTTCAGGTTGGGGAGAATAGGTGACTTGGTCAATTTCTATGAAAATTGGGTGAAGATTGGGATCACCCCGAGCAGGGCTAACCCAGAAAAAACGAGAGTAGTAGAAATAGAAACGGGAATTGGAATGACACTAGGGCCTGCTTGAGCAACCGTCACTCTTGGAAGCCTATAGCCTCTATACCAGGGGTCGTACCCAAGGAGTTTATCACATGCCCTGGATTTGTAAGCTAGGGCAATGTCGATGTCCTCCTTTTTTGTCCCAAAGTGACTTTTGTTGCCAGAGAGTTTGATTTCGTCACCTGAAAGAGAGGAAGAAAGAAATTAAGTAATGAAAATACATATAAAACAAAGAACAGTCAGTAAGAAAAATACTAACGAGGGTCTCCCATCTTGTGAGGAAGTCTGATGACAGGATCCTCATCGGCGGATTATTCCCAGTTGCCGGTGATCTTAAAAAAATCTGCCCCTACTCCCTTAGAAGAACCAAGGAGTATTTCTATAAGAGGAGCCCCTTTTGGTCGATGTTTAATATAGTAAGTGAAATCCTTAGTATTGCAAAGAATAAAGTGGTGCATGATGTCATTGTAGCCCAAGTCTATGCTCATACGATGATTGAGCTCAGCAATGCTCATTATTATCTGGACGACATTGGGAGCGATTTGTATTGGAAGGAGCCTCCAACGACCGAGGACTCTCCAGAATAGACGGTGAAGGTGGAATCTAAACTCACCTTCAATAATCTGAATCAAAGGAATAAACAGAATGTCCCTATCTCTGTTGTCCTTCCATAGAGTGTGATCTAACGGAGGAAGCTCAACAACGACATCGTCAGAAATTCCGTATATTTGACGGAATTGCTCAAGCTTTTCTGGGGTGTCTACCATCGTTGTAAAAGGCGCGCTTAGGCGCGAGGCGCGACGGGGTGCAAGGCTGGGGTCTCGGGAGGTCCAAGACGCAATCACCTCAAAGAGGTGCGACGGAGGCGCGAGGCGCGCACCTTATTTGTTTTTACGAAAACCCTTTTTTTGAAGACACTGTTCTCTCACGCTCATCTCAACTCTCGCCTTCTTCATCTCAACTCTCGCCTGCTCCCTCCATCTCGCATGCTCCCTCCCTCTCGCATACTCCTTCCTATCCCTTTACCATTCTCGTCTCCTCCTCCCCCCTCTCTCTCACGTTCTCCCCTGCTCCTCCCTCTCCCTTTACTGCTCTGCCTCTCTCACGGTCGCTCCCCCCTCTCACCTGTTTTTACCGTTATCGTCTTGAGGTAATATACGTTGTTTATATATGTTTACTATATATGTGTATGTGATTTATAAGTATATAGGTTGTGTATATTACGTATATATGTGTAGTATTATAGTGTAATAATTATTTATACATCTTAAATTATGTTCAATAATAGTCATTGTTGATTCGGTTATTCCGTGAATAGGTTTATAAACATGTCAAACGAAGGAGTAAGGAAGGATCCGACATAGAAATATGCTGATTTGGTTGATCCCACCAATAGGGACAGGTTCAAGTGTCGTTTCTGTGACAAGATAAGCAATGCAGTGTTTATCGGGTAAAACAACACCTTGTGGGCGATTTTGGGAATGTCACATCTTGTCCGAGATGTCCTCCCGAAATCCGACAAGAAATTAGAGATTTCGTGTCGCAAAAAAAGTCCATGAAAGAGCAAATGCATATGATGCCGGATATTGATGATGATGTTTTAGGGGGCGATGAAGATGATATTCCGAAGATGAATCCTTGTGGTAGAACTAAATCCGTGGGAAGTAGTCAATGATCTATTTCTAAACCTATGCCTAAGAAGCCAAAAACAAAAGGGTCAACGGATATATTTTTACGCCCAATCCGGATGTTGTTGTTGATAGTCGAAAAGGAAGGGAAAACAAATAACACTTGACGCAAATGACCCATACAAGAAAGAGTTAAGAGATCGCGCCATGATAAGATTTAGTAGGTGGATGTATGATGTCGATATTGCTTTCAATGTCGTTAATTATCCTAGTTTTGGGCCAATAATTAAATCAATTGGGCAATATGGTCCGGACTTAAAAACCCCAACTTATCATGAGATGTGGGTGACTTACTTGAATAAGGAGGTGGATCATACCAATGATTTGATGAAGGATCACAAAGAAGCTTGGTTGAAATATGGTTGCTCTTTAATGTGTGATGGGTGGACGAACAAGAATGGGAGAACCTTAATTAATTTTTTAGCAAATTCTCCGCTGGGAACGATGTTTATTGAGTCCATATATGCTTCGAGTTATGTGAAAGATGAACTTAAAATTTTTGAATTAATTGACAAGTATGTGGATGTTATCGGTGAAGCGAATGTCATGTAAGTTATTACGGATAGTGCATCCAATAAGGTATTGGCGGGTAAGTAATAATCTTTATTTTTTTTCATAATCACTAGTAATAGTATAAGAAGTGGATTTTTTCTATTAACATTTTTTGGGTATAAACTTTTGCAAGAAAGTATTTGGAAGTAAGACGTCTGCATCTTTATTAGACACCATGTGCAGCTCATTGTATCGACTTGATGTTGGAAGATATTTTTAAGCTTCCACATCTTAAGTTGGTGTTTGAAAGAACAATTGCAATGAACGAGTTCATATATGCTCGAACGGGGCTTCTAAATATGATGAGACATTTTACAGGTCAAAGGAACA
The DNA here is from genome assembly GCA_002855965.1 of Monotropa hypopitys. Classification (NCBI taxonomy): domain Eukaryota; kingdom Viridiplantae; phylum Streptophyta; class Magnoliopsida; order Ericales; family Ericaceae; genus Monotropa; species Monotropa hypopitys. The sequence goes on along the minus strand of NMUG010005433.1, from coordinate 8,440 downwards.
TGGCGAGACATGCAAAAACAAGATTTGCAACCGCGTTCCTTACTTTGACAAGGATTCATCAACAGAAAAATAATTTGAGAAAGATGTTTATTTCGGAGGATTGGACAAGTAGTAAGGGGGCAAAATAGCATCAAGGAAAAAATATTGCCAAATATTTGATGATGCCTTCTGTTTGGAATAATATTGTTTTTGCTCTTAAGGTTGCAGGTCCTCTTGTCAATATTGTTAAGATTGGTTGACAATTGCAAAGTCTTTTGGTGGAAAGGTGAAAAAATATGAAGAAATCTTCCAAATCATTGATCGGAGATGGGATGTCCAATTACATCGCCCTTTGCATGATGCTGGATATTTTTTGAATCTAGAAATTTTTTATTCAAATCCGGATGCGGAACAAGATGGTGAGGTGATGGAAGGATTTTATAATTGCATGACAAAGATGGTTGCAGACCAAAAAGTTCAACATGCAATTAGTTCTGTGATGACCGTTTACATGAAAACCGAGGGGTTATTTAAGTTGCCATTGGCCGTTGGACAAAGAACTACAAGGGCACCGAGTAATATAAATTTCAAATCTTATTTGATTATTTATTTTTATTTTATGATTGTTAATAAGTTATATTTGACAGCTGATTGGTGGGTTGCATATGGACTCTTAATTTGCCAAAATTTGCAATAAGAGCTCTTAGCCTCACGTTTAGTTCTTCCGGTTGTGAACGGAATTGGAGTATTTTTGAACATGTGAGTAACTATATCAAATTTAGTACATTCTTGTTTTTTATTTAATTTGTTGATATTTTTTATGGAAATATTATTCTTTTTTATTTTTTAGATCCACAGCAAAAAGAGAAACATATTGCAACAAAAGAAGCTGAATGATTTGGTTTTCATCAAGTATAACAGGGCACTGAAACGTCGATATGATATGCGAGATACAAGTGATCCCATATCTTTATCTAATATTGATGAGAGCAATGAGTGGTTGCATGGAAGGATGGATGAAGAATTCGATGAAGATAATGAACCGATGTTCGAGGATGATACGCTAATATGGGGGAAAGTTGCTAGAGCTTTAGGAGCAAGAGAAAGTAGTAAAACTACTAGAGCAATGACATCAAGAGCACGATCAAAAGTATCAACGTCAAATATAGTTCAATTCATTGACGAAGAGGATGTGAATTTTGAAGAGACAGAGGAAGAGGATGACGAAGAGGGATATAAATCTGTTGGTGAAGAGGAGGAAGAAGACGTGGATCTAATTACCGTTGACTTTGATGATGATTAGTTTGTCTTTATGGTATTTGAACTTTGAAGTGCAAGTAGAAATTAGTTGTTTTATTTCTATGTTAAACATTGAACGTTTGTGCTATTGTTGAATTTGACATTTTTTATTGTCTTGGTATTTATAATTAGAAATATTGGTGTATACTATTTTTTTTTCTCGCCTTATTGCATCTCGCTTCGATAAGACGCGCGCCTCACGCCTAGATCCTAGGAGGCCATTTGCGCCTCGTTGCACCTCGCATCCCAAATAACTATAGTGTCTACCCAACTCCGGAAATAACCCATTGAGGTTAGTAAAATAAGAAAGAAGGAAAACCTTAAAAGAACTTACAAAGTCGAAAGAGAAGAAGAAGATGCTTTGAAGTTGGAATGAAGGTAAAGAGTTTGAAAGCAAAAGCTCGAGAAGATAGAAAGTGTACAAAAATGAGAGTAAATGTATCAATTTATAAAGAAATTAATAACGTTTTAAATTTCAAAAAACAAAATTTTAAGTAAAACGAGGCAAATTGAGGCCGCTGCATTTAATGCGCATTAAATGCGCGTGACGTGGTAGTTATCAAAATGCCTCTCTTGGACGGCCTATCGAATGCTTAGACCACATATCGAAATGTGGTCAAGGAAGCCTAGCCGTCATATCGAAATGCAACCATCTTGGACGCACACAGAGGGGTTCCATATCGAAATATAGACAATCAGGGTTCAGTCCACACATTGAAATGTAGAAGGAGGGAGGAGTGGGGAATCTGATCACCTATCGAATTATGGATATGAAGGGGAAACATGAAGCTTACATATCGAAATGCAATCAATGAATAGGTAGGTGACTTGTAAAGGGATATATATCGAAATAAGGCCTTCCAATGGGAATGACCACCTCAGTCACATACCGAAATGTGACTTAGGCATATGAATGGGTATGCGGGCCACTGAGGGCTCACCCGAGCATCAATAATAGTTCCAAACCTCTTTCAACCTCCATAAATCCCACAAACACATAATTTAAAACCCAAGATGACCCCCAAAACAACGAATTTCGAATAGATCCTAAGGATGATTAAGGAAATTATAAATAATCCCGGGAAAAGTTAGAGGAAAAGTAGATTGAAATTTTGGGGTGTGACAACAAGAGTCTTATGTCCTGATCAAACATACAAACTTAAATGTACATCAAAATCTGAGAACAGTGAGACCTAATCTAAGTCATCATGTGTCATCCCATGTTAGACTCTCTTACGGACTGGTAGTGGACATCAACTATCAGTTCTATCAACATCTGTGACATCCAAAAGGGAAACACATGAGTATGTAAATCATACTGAACAATCAATAGGAAACTACAGTAAATAGGTAAATATGCAGCTAGAAAAGCACATAACCACATATTTTACAACTTAGCTCATCATCAGTGTGATTTGGTGCATCCACCCATGATCACACTGTCACATATCATAGTCACACGACTACATATAAACACATCATAGTCACACGACTACACAAGTGTTATCACAAAACCACATTCACGTATAATTTTGTATGGAAAGTAAAGCATGACTAAATATACTCAAGTGGTTTTTCACGCTTGTTAAATACCCTACTTTGAGGGTTCGACTCCGTTAGCCTCCTCACATGTCCACGTTAACCATGTCAGAATCCGAAGCACAATATAACTTAAACATAAAGTAAATGTGCAAATAAAATAATTGCACATCTTATTTTAGTCTTTATTTCATTTTTTTCCTTTTATTTTATTTTAATTTCCTTTTAATTTTGCCTATAATCCAATAGTACCTCAACATTCCGGAATGTGATACACCACCAAATACCCCATTCCAAAATAAATAATACCCTACTTTGAGGGTTCGACTCCGTTAGCCTCCTAACATGGATTTCATTAAATTTCTTCAAGACGTTAATTAATGTAAATTACACTTATAATATGCGTAAACTTGCTTAAAAATAAATAATATACGAATTTTTTAAGACAAGTGTTCCAACTTTCCCCCACTTAGAAAATTTCGTTCTCGAAATTTAAAATACATGGTCTCAATGCTATCTTCACCCTCCTAGGTTGCTTCTTCAACCCCATGATGTTGCCAAATTACTTTTACCACCGACACAATCCTCGAATGTAAAGCTTGTTCTTTTCTGCCAACGATTTTGACCGGTGCTTCTTCGTAAGTCAGATTTCCATTCAATTCTACTGGCACAAATTTCAAAATACAAGACATATCCCCAATGAACCTTCGAAGCATCGACACATGGAAAACATTATGCAAACGTGACAACTCTACTGACAATGCTAATCTTTAATTCGTTGCCCCAATTTGCTCAATAATCTCATACGACCCTATGAATCGTGGTGCCAACTCACCTTTCCCCTGAAAATGCATAACCCCTTTCCAAGGCGATACTCGAATAAATACATAATCGCCCACATCAAATTCCAAGTCTTGTCTTCAATTATTCGAGTAACTTTTCTGTTGGCTCTGTGCTATTTTTAATCGTTCCCGGATGATCTTAATCCCATCGGCAGTTCGCTGAACTAGCTCTAGACCCAATACCTGTCATTCACCTACGTCACTCTAGCAAATAGGAGATCTACATCTTCGTCCATACAACGCCTTGTAGGGTGCCATGCTAATACTGTTGTGGAAACTGTTATACGCAAATTCCACCAACGACAAATAACCATCCCAACTCCCAACAAAATTAAGAACGTATGCCCGAAGCATATCATCTAACACCTATATAGTACGCTTTGGCTGATCATCTTTTTGCAGATGGAATGCCGTACTGAATTTTAAAGACATTCCCAAGGCCCGTTGCAGACTCACCCAAAATCTTTGACGCGAATTTTGGATCCCGATCACTCACAATAGATACTGGTGTACCATGTAACTTAATAATTATATATACATAGATCTTTGCATATATCTACATTGTAGGTAGTCTTCACCACTAAGAAATGAGATGGTTTTGTCAAACGGTCCACAATTACCCATATAGAATCAAATCCCGATCTAGTTTGCGGCAATCCTATTATGAAATCCATCGTCACATGTTCCCATTTCCATTCTGGAATCAGTAAACTGTGTAGTAGCCTCGTCGACCTTTGATGTTCGTTTTTTACTCGTTTGGCCACAACTCTGCCACTTCCCGTTTCATGCTTTTCTACCAAAAGTTTTCCTGCAGATTCCAGTAAAGTTTGTTGCTACCTGGATGCACCGCATAAGCGGATCCACGTGCTTCTTTCAAAATTTCCTGTTTTAGTTTATCATCTCCCGGAACATATAATCTGTTTCCAAACAACAATATACCGTCTTCTCGGATTTTAAATTCTATATTTTCACTATCAACAACTAGTTGTTTCAAAGTTAACAAAGATTCAACATTTTGTTGCCCTTTCCGGATTCAATCAATATACAAAGGACGAATACAGAATCGAGCCAACAAAACATTAGAATCATTCGCCAACAATACAACCCCCAATTTCCGCAAAATAGAGAAATTTTTAACTTTAGCACATCGTAAACAAGATATACTACATGCAACTTTTCGACTTAATTGATCAGCTACTATATTTGCCTTTCCTGGATGGTAATGTATAGTGCAGTCATAATCTATTATTAACTCAATCCACCTACGTTGCCTTAAATTCGATTTTTTTGTGTGAACATGTATTTAGACTTTAGTGATCGGTGTAAATCTCACAAGTTATCCCGTACAGATAATGACACCATAACTTTAAGGCAAAGACTACCACAACCAATTCTAGATCATGTGTCAGATAGTTCAATTTGTGTGGCTTCAACTGTCTAGACACATACACAATAACTTCTCCACACTACATAAGTACACACCCTAACCCTTACAAAGAAGCATCATTATACATCACTAGATTCTCGGTACCCTACGGAACAGATAAAACAGGTGATGTCACTACTTTTGTTTTAAAGTTTTAAAACTCTTTTCACAGTCACCAGACCATTCAAACTTTACCCCTTTACGGATTAACTTGGTTATTGACAATGCTATCATAGAAAACCCTTGAATGAATCTATGGTAATGTCCAACCAACCCTAGAAAACCGCGGATCTCAGATACATTAGTCGGCCTCTTTCAATTAATCACTGCTTCAACTTTCTTCGGGTCAACACTAATCCTTTCGCGTGATATAACATGCCCTATAAAAACAATCATATCGAGTCAAAATTCACATTTACTGAATTTTCCGTATAACCATTTCTCCCGAAGTGTTTGTAAACACAAATCAGAGGTGTTGTTCATGTTCCTCTACGGTCTTCGAATATACCAAAATATCGTCTATAAAGACTATCACAAAAGTATCCAAATACGGTTGAAAAACACGGTTCATCAAATCCATAAATACAGATGGAGCATTAATCAACCCAAACGGTAAAACTACTCGTCCTGAGTGCAGTCTTAGATACATCACTATCCCTCACTTTTAGCTGATAATACCCAGATCTCAAATCAATTTTAGAAAACACGGATGCCCCCGTTCAATTGGTCAAACAAATCACCGATCCTAGGTAATGGCTATTTGTTTCGCACCCTCACTTTGTTCAATTGTCTATAGTCTATGCATATTTGCATTGTACCATTTTTCTTCTTTACAAACAAAACTGGCACACTGCAGAAAGAATACTCGGTCAAATAAACCCTTTATCTAGAAGATCTTTTAACTAAATTTTCAATTCTAATAGTTCTGCAGGTGCCATTCGATATGGAGCAATCGATGTTGGGCTTGTCCCCGGTAAAAGTTCAACCGTGAATTATCCGGTACTACTCTAGGTAATTCTTCCGGAAACACATCAGCAAATTCGTTTACTACGACCAAGTCTTCTATTTTAGACTCTTTCTTCTTCGTGTCAACATCGTATGCCAAGTACCCATCACACCCTTTATTTAACAAGTTTTTTTGCTTTTAAGGCCGACATCATTATCCCTGGTATTCTACCCCATTCTCCACAAAATTTCATTTCAGTCCCTTCAGATGTTTCAAGATAACTTCCTTGGCAAAACAGTCCACTAAGGCATGGTAATTTGACAAAAAGTCCATTCCCCAAATGATATAAAAAATCAGACATAGTTAATGGAACTAAATCAGCCAACAGTGTGTCCTCCCCAAATACTAACTCACACCCATAAATAATGTATCTTTACTATCACGACTTCTCCTATTGGTGTCGAAATAGCTAGTGCACAATCTAATAATTCACAAGACTTGAGCAGATGCATAATGAACAATGATGTCACAAATGAATGAGTAAATCCAGGATCTACGAATACTCTACCATATCGATAAATTTTTTTGATGATACTTGATACAACATCCAGTAACGCCTCTGTCCCTTGACGCGTTATCACAAAAATTTTGCCCGACACTGTTGGTGTCACTGTACTTTTCCCATTTCCTCCGGATACACTTGTAGCAGCAGATGATGCTGGCGTCGCCTTTGGTTTCATACACTGATTTTCCATATGCCCAACTTCATTGCAATTAAAGTATCTATATGTCGGTGCCAGTATTTTCTCCAGACAATCTCGCACAATATGGCCTTCGGCCCCACATCGAAAACAATGCCTCGTCCCAATTGGTCCACGAGATACTGTCTGTCCACTAGCACCATGTCCTTGCTTACCACCCGACAATTTCCCACCTTTTCTTTGTTGTGATCCAATACGACTTGGTTGTTGTATTTGTTGTTGTTGAGGTCTTTGTGTACCTCCAGATCTCCCCGCAGAACCTGAATCAAATCGGCTTCTCTTCTGTATCTCATGACTTTCCCGATAATCTTGGACATTTTTCTCGATTTGTCTCGCCGTGTCAATCAAATCATCATAATCTTTCTCCCAAAACGGTGTCAATCTGTTCTTGTGTCAACATTTAACCCTTCCTGGAACCTCTATCATTTCTTCTCCTCTAAATCCACCATATTAGGAGAATATCGGGATAACTGTACAAATTGTGCCTCGTAGTCAGCAATTGACATGTTACCTTGCTCTAGTTTCATAAATGCTGCCTCTTGTACATATCAATAGTTCAATGGACAATATTGGTCCTCGTATGCTTTTACAAACCCGTCCCAAGTTATTTCTTGTGGCACTGCTGGAATTATTCCCAGTATTAGAACTGCCAATTGTCGTTTCGTTATCTCCCACCAATTTATGGCATTGCCCTTCAAACTGAATGTGGTCAACGTAACCCGTTGCACATCATCCATTGTCACAGTTTGTAACCACTCTTCTATCTCCACTGGATTGGTGGTACCCTCAAACTCGATAGGAAACAGTTTTTTGAATCTTTCCAACCTCAATGTAGCTGCCCCTGAACTCACACTCTGCTCCCTCTGCCACTGAAAATAGGAAGCATGTAATTCCCTGTCTCTGGCCATAGCCGCCAATAACTATTCCATTTCAGTCCCTCCAGCTGGCTGTGGAGTACCCCCAGCCTCTGTAACCCTTGAAGAAGTATTCCCTGGTAGATTTTCACCGCTTCTTTCCATTGCCATTTCCTGTTAAAAGCGCAATAGGCCACATGGAAAACATATTTTAACAACGATTATATCGAATGTGTTTCCTACACATACACCCCTAATATGACCTACTCGCATCTCACATGTTCACTACACAGTCCCAACCTCGACTCACGTCTCAGAAACTAGAAAACTCTAGCTCTGATACCAAGATGCCGTGCCCCGCCTCAATACACTACTCTAATGAGAATGCACCGAGTGAGGAGGATGACAGTCAAACATGATTAACCTTCTAATCTAAGTCATTAGGTGACTTAACTCAACTGTTCTTCATTTCATACTTATTCTACAATTATGCTCACTGAAGATTCATTAGATTAAGGAAATCTAAATATTATACACACTGTCTAAATAATGACAATAATTAACAAAGGAAGTACTTTACACAAAAGTTAAAGACATAACAAACTAAAAACAATCCAACTCTATGACATAATATACAAGAGTCCTATGTCTCGATCAAACGTACAAACTAAAATGTACAACAAAATCTGAAATTACAGTGAGACCTAATCGAAGTCATCACGTGTCATCACATGTCAGACTCTCCCACAGACTGGTAGTGGACATCAACTATCAGTTCTATCAACATCCGTGAC
>NMUG010005432.1:0-13136 GCA_002855965.1 Monotropa hypopitys | reverse complement strand
GACCGCTCCCGGAGAATCAACAAAGAAAGAACAAGGGGTACCTTTATAAGACTCGAGCTGGCATAGTCGTACATTTCCTCGGTCGAGCTCGGCATAGCATGCATATCAACCGGAAGCTACAGTGCCTGGAGCAGAGGATACGAGACCTTCGGATCAACAGTAACGCCATCCGTCGTGAGGACAGCCCTACCATCATGTTTGGTGAAGCTAGGGGCCCATGGTTCGGGTGGTCTTGCAACGAACGTGTGACGTGGGGGCCGGAACCTATATACGAGGCCCTCCGGAACTTCCTCTTCGTATAAGTTCTCTTCCTTCACAGGGAAGAACATCGGCTCGCCTCCGGCAGGGGCAGGAGCCGGTTGGCTCCTAGCAGGGGCGGCCTCCAGCACTTCAGCAGCCCTTGACTACGCGGCGATCCCATCGGCGTCCGTCTCCAGCGGCTCCGGTATCGGTCTTCCCAGAGGACCCATCTGCTCAAAGTATTCAAGGACTGAAAAGTGCCTCCGGACAGGGGCTGGAGCATCCGGATGCTCTTCAAGTCTCCTCTTCCCTCTTCTCCTCCGGTCTTCGCGTAAGCTGTTATATGTCGGTTCATACCCAAGAAGAGTCGGAGCATCTCTCCCCTCACATCTCACAAGAGCTGCGATCCGGGAATGCACCGCAGAGGCTCTCAAACGCTTTGAAATTGCCGACACGTCAGGCCTCCCCTCTCTGGTCGGGATAGGGTGCCGAGGGGCCTCGTCCAGACGAAAGCTATATTCGCCATAGACTTGGAGGAAGATGTTCCCAAACTTCTCTGAGTCCGGCAGTCTCATGAAGACATCCCCATAAGGCTTCTGAGGGGTGAAGAAGTACCGGCCGGAAGAACGGTTGCGGGATAATGAAAATAGACCCAAGAGGTCCGGCAGCGTAAAGGCAAGATCGTACCTTTCGCACAGCACCTTGATGCAACTTATTGTCCGGTAACAATTGACCGAAAACTGATTAGGAGCAAGCTGGAACGCATCAAACAATGACCGCAGGAACGGTGAAAACGGAAACCTCAACCGGCCTTCGGTAATGGCCATTAGAGGCACGGTCATATAATCATCCGAATATGCCACCAGCGAACCAACCTCCGCGACAGCCACGACACTCGGAATCTCATATCGTCGGAGGAATTCTTCAAACTCTGCAGCATCTCCGCGAAAATACCGAAGATACGGGCAAGAATCCACCTGAGTTCTCCCCCGAGAACCCCCCAGCGCTCTACTTAGCCGACCACCCACAGCCACGTGTGAAGGTTCGGCCTCGTCAGAAAAGTGCCGAACCGTATGGCTTGTTTCTCCGACCAGAGGCTGTCTTGAGGACGATGCCCCGGGCGAGACGTCGTCAGACGAAAGTTCGTTAGGGGTCAGTCAAAACAGAGAATCTGACTCACCATGTGCCGACGATGAGGACAAAGAAACTATTTGATCCATGACAAGTTAATCAGTGTAGTTGCCGAAGGACACAAAGCTCTCCGGAGGCTTCTCGCACACAGAACAAAGGTACCGAAAGTCACACTCAACAGGCCTATTTATAGGTCACTCCCAGGTACGGGACAGTTGTCTCATTAAATAATTGTGCACACTTACCGAGGCGGTCAGTATTGACCAGCCAACCGAACCACGACACGTGGCAGTCCCTGACGAACATGACCCGGCACCTGTCAGGTGACGTCGAGATGACACCAAACATAATTAATGCGACATGTCTCCGACGGCATGGCATCCGGATATTCTAAATTCAATCTTTTCCAAAACTTTGGGAAAGATTGAGGGGCTATTGTGGTGACCGGACCCATGACCTGAGGAGGAACTAACCACAGAACACCTGCGAGTCGGTCCGGACCGAAGGGTCCCTCAACGTGCCCGACAGTCGGCATCCGGACCCTACCCTTCGGCAAACTTATATGCCACTGACAATTCATCACCGAACGGACCGGACCATGCGGAGGGCTACCCTCCTATCTCTGTCGTGGGGAACTCACCACAGTACCCCGTCCGTACGACTTAGCCCGATCCACCAACCGTCCAGGCCCACCATGAGGCCCGTGACGTACGACCCATTTACCATTCGTGAGCCCCAAGCTAACATTTCCCTATAAATACCCCCTATGGGTACTGTTCGAGGGAGAGCCAATTTCTGCTCTCCGACCGCTGACTGTTCGGCCTCCTCCGTTTATGCTTTAACCTTTTCTCTAAACGATCCTAACTTAAGCATCGGAGGCCCCGTTGGTTAAAACCCCACCGGCGGGCACTCACCCTTGTGTTGCAGGAACCAAGCAGGAGGATCCCGTTTACTTGTTTCCAGGGACCACTCCAACCTCCGGTCAAAGCCGACTCCCAGTGTCCGAAGGCCTAGCAGTCCCAGAGAAACCTCCGGCAGAAACAGGTCCCCACACCAACCACCACCACCAAATCAGTTTCAAAATCAAGGATACCCGCAATCCCAAAATCAAGGACAAGTTTCAAATCATCCTCCGGGATTCGGGTACCAAAATCAACATGGGAATGTTCCCCCGGTGTCTTATAGTCAACCCATTAGAAAAAATTTGGAAGAACAATTGATTTCATTCATGCAAAGTACCAAACAAGACATCGGGAAGCTTAAAAATCAAATCACCAAATTGAATAATGTTGTGGGAGTTTTACAGCAACAAAAGGGGAAGTTTCTCGCACAACCCCAACATAATCTGAAAACACAAAACTCCATTGAAGAAATACCCTCCGTAAGTGAAAATCTTGAAGATGTGAAGTCCATAGCAACACTTCAGAGTGGTAAAAAGTGAACAATCAAGTGGAGTACCAAAAAGAATTCGGAATAAAGCAAAAAATTTCAAGGGAAGAAAAAGGGAAAGATGTTGTTGAAGAAAAAATTTCTGAGATGGAAGGGAAATCTGAAAAGAGGGAAGAACCTTGCTCGATTCCCGCACCTTATCCTCAAAGGCTTAAGCCTACTCCAAAGTTGAATCACCAATATAAAATTTTTGAACTTCTTAAGCAAGTCAAGGTGAACATCCCTTTGTTGGTGAGATTCGACAAGTTCCTTCCTATGCCAAGTTCTTGAAAGACTTGTGCACGGTTAAGAGAAAAATAAATGTGATAAAAAGGGCTTTTCTTATCGAGCAAGTGAGCTCTATTATCCAATCTAGTGCACCTCCCAAGTATAAAGATCTCGACTGTCCCACAATAGCCATTACCATTGGGGAGGTGAGATTAGAAAGAGCGTTGCTTGATCTTGATGCGAGTGTAAACTTGTTGCCCTACCACGTGTATGAGACCTTAGGGTTGGGAGAGTTGAAACCTACGTCCATAACTTTGCAGTTTGTGGATAGAAGTGAGAAGAGACTCAAGGGAGTGATAGAGGATGTCCTTGTGCAAGTGGATAAGTTTTATTTCCCCGTTGATTTTGTCGTCTTGACACTCATCCGGTTGTAGATTTGAAATCTCAAATTCCAGTCATTTTGGGATGCCCGTTCTTGGCTACGACCAATGCATTGGTGAATTGTAGAATGGATGTCATGCAAATCACTTTTAGAAACATGACTGTGGAGCTTAATGTGTTTAACATTTGTAAACAACTTAGTGATGAAGAGGATGTCTACGAAGTCAACATCGTTGAGACAACTTCTTTTTATCGGTAGTGGTGCACAAAATGACCCTCTCTTGATGTGTTTAGTGAATGCCGGGATGGAGGACCATGTTCCATCACCGGAATAGTTAGAGATTTTTGGATTTCTTGATCATACGGAAGTGTATCATGTGAACGGATGGATGCCTAAATTTGAGGAGATTGGCACCATTGCACAACATCTCATTCCTTCACATGAATGACCTCCAAAACTTGAGCTGAAATAGCTGCCCTCTTACTTGAAATACGCTTATTTGTGGGCAGGAGAATCTCTTCCCGTCATCATCTCATCTGAGCTTGACGTGCAACAAGAGGAACAATTGTTGAAAATTCTAAAAAAACATCAACGAGCAATTGGATGGTCCATTGCCGATCTAAAAGACATTGATCCTTCCATTTGCACTCATAAAATATGTCTTGAAGAAGAGGCAAAACCCGTTCGACAACCACAAAGACGATTAAATCCAAATATGAAAGAAGTGGTGAGGGGAGAAGTTTTAAAGCTGTTGGATATTGGGATTATCTACCCTATTCTGGACAGCAAGTGGGGCATCATGATGATAAGTCCTAGGTGTATCATGTAATGTGGATTGTTACTGCCGTTCGATGAAACTTGAGGTGACAATGATAAATTATATTCGTAATGATATTGGGTTTTGGAAATGTTGTCCCGTTTTGCAAATCAATTGTGAGGATAGAAGAAGAAATGAAACAAAGATGGTAAATAATGGACGAGAGATTATGGAAAGTGGGACTTGTCGAATTTTTGAAAGATATAACCTTGTATCGAAAAGTGGAGAGTCATGGAAGGGAATAGTAGTAGATTTTAAGGTTTGGATGTCATAAGTATCTAAGGTGTTTTAATTTCGAGTACGAAATCTCCTAAGGGGGAGAGTTGTAATACCCATTTCTTTTAATTATAATTTTAAAATGTTTAACAATTATCAAAGGAGAAAGTAAGGTAATAGTAAACCTACTTTGTTTATTATTAGAGTTAAAAGAGTAAGTAATGAGATTTATATGTATTTTCTATGTTTTTAATTAATAAGTGTAAAAATAAGAGAACAATGGCACGCAAGGGTAAATATGGAGGTTAATGAAGGGGCAAGGAGGTAAAATGATGTCAAAATCTGATTTAAGGGGGTTAGTTTCCCAACCCTAATTATACAATATGATATTGGAGGCTAGGGAGAGTTAGAGAGAAGGAGGAGAATGGTCTATAGGGCGATTTCGTGATTCGGAGGCCTTCGGAAGGAAATCAAAGGAAGAAACCTTCTTCAACATTGTTCCTAAGATTATTATGAATCTAATGATTCAATTTGTAAGTTCATACCACTTCACATTTGGTCTAGATCGGAGTTTAATTACAAAACTCGTTTTGGGGGAAAACCCTAGTTTTAGGGATGAATTCATAGGATTTGAGGGTGTTTAAGGGTTGTTTAAAGTCACCAATTGAATATGTTTAGCATACACATGTTGGAAACACTTTGGTACATTTGATTTTGGATGTGTAGAGGTTAGATCGAAAATAATTGAGTTAGTTCGTCAAAGAAAATGTTCTGCAAAAAAATCGATTTCTAAAGAAGGGGTACCGGTCCCCTTGTTTGTGGGGTACCGGTCCCCGCTAAGCAGCAAGGTGAGACGAGGGACGGGTACCGGTCCTTTGAAAAGGCGAGTGCCGGTCCCCGTCGAGCAGTGTGTTGGGAAAGGGGTCGGGTACCGGTCCCTTGAAAAGGCAGGTACCGGTCCCTTGTGATCAGTGCGTTGGGTGATTGGGTGGGTACCAGTCCCTTGAAAAGACGGGTACCGGTCCCCATTAAGGTTTTTCTTGCAGTTTTTGGAGATTTTATGGGGGTTCAGTTATGGACCTAAGATGTGTTTAGAAGGTATTATGAGCTAATTAAAGACTCCAATAAGTGGTTTAAAGATGGTTATTGATTCAGTTGATTTAATTTCATGATTTAATTTCTCCTTGTCAAGTTATTTATCATGTGGACTAAAATTTTTAGTTTGATTGACAAGGACACTCGAGGAAGGCATTGAGGCCTCATTCGTGGGCAAGGAAAAAGGTTTGAACAACGGTGATGGTGAGTGTAAGGATATAGTATTTTTAATTGTACGTTCACGATGTTGTTTAGTTACCTGTTTGTTATGACACGTGAAGTTAACGGTATAGTTGTTGGGATTAACACCTGAATGCATGATGAGAATGATATGTATAAACATGAATGCATGATGAGAATGAGATGCATGAACATGATGGCATGATGTGACGATATGCATATACATAAATGCATGAGTTGGGTTGGAAAGCATAATATGCATCTATAAATATTATGCATGCCTCCGTGGGACGGGTGTTGTTGTTGGCAATTTAGTAAGGCCAATGGTTGGAAACCAGCGTAAGTCCAATAGGTGCGTGGGACGTACCCCAAACTTTAGTGCACGGGGCGTACGAACTACTACCTATAGTAGTAGCTATTTTCATGGCATGTGATGCTCAAATCTTTTGAAAAAGGGCTTTGGCCAATATATATAAAGTATCATGCATGAGTTGCATTGTGGAATGGAAGGCATAACTGCTCATATTCATGGTTTTCTGTCACTGGTATTAATTGTGTTCTGGAAGTTAAAAATATTATATTCACACTCTGTTTCCTTGTCTTTGGCTTGGAAATAGGTTCAGGTTAGCGGTCCACTACAAGCCAGGTGGTCATTGGATGCTTGGCTGTGATTGAGGAGCTAGTGCCATATTGAGGAGGACTTTTAAAAGATTTTATCTTGTGTCTCCTCTTAGTTTCCTTGGTAGATCTTTACTGCCCTTTTGTTTCAGAGACTCTTAATGGAAAAATTGTAAGACTCAGTAGTTTCAGTTTGATGATTATTTCGTTTGCGATTTAGAGTTCTACAGCACATTTGGGTTTTATGTTTGAGGTTCAATTGTTCTTGTTACCTTATTTTGGAAATCTCTACTCGAGGTTTTATTTAGTAAGAAAGTTTAAAATTTTAATTTTGTTTGTGTATTTTTGGAGTTTGGGATGTTACACTTATGACATTGGAGGCTAGGGAGAGTTAGAGAGAGGGAGGAGAAGGTCTAGAGGGAGATTTCGTGATTCGGAGGCCTTCGGAAGGAAATCAAAGGAAGAAACCTTCTTCAACATTGTTCCTAAGGTAAATACAATTCCATTGATATAGATTTCAATATCATATCGTTTCAGATTGGGTATAGATCGAGGATTTAAGTTCAAACTCGTTTTTGGGGGAAAACCCATAGGTTGAGGATTCGATTTTTGGATTTTATTGTAATGGAAGGTTGTAAAAGAGTCTTAATCATGTATATAATGACCTTAGATGCTAGAGACACTTTGACATTGATGAAATTGAGGGTTTGAGGCTTAAAAAATTAGAGTTGACGAAGTTGAAGTCATTCTTGTTCGAGAAAATCGCGTTCTACAAATTTTTGGATCAACAGGGGGGTCCGATCGGTTGGGATTGTAGGCCAACCGGTTGGGAGTGAGTCTGCCCAAGGGTTGGGTGGGGCTCGACCGGTTGGGATTGGAGGCCAACCGGTTGGGGTTGTGGCTGCCAGGTGCGACCGGTTGGGGGTTCTGGCCCGATCGGTTGGGATGGATTCTGTCTGAAAATTTGGTTAAGTCGTTGAGAGTTGTAAATGTCTAAAATAATGTCATGTAAGGATAATTCTTGGTACGTTAAGGCATGTAAAGGTTTGATTAATAATTCCTTATTTGTTTCCCAATTTATAATTGCAATATGGACTGAAATTGTAATGGTTTTGACAGGGATACTCGAGGAAGGCATTGAGGCCTCCCTCAAGGGCAATGAGAAGGTTTGAACCAAGCAAGGAAAAGGTTTGAACAACGGTGCTGGTGAGTGTAAGGATATGGTATTTTTTATTGTACATTCGTAATTGGTTTTGTTGGTTAACTGTTAATATTGCATCAGACCATGACTGTTTTATTGTTGTTGAGATGCATGAACACAAACGCATGATGAGAATGAGATGCATGAACATAAATACATGATGAGAATGAGATGCATGAACATAAATTCATGATGAGAATGATATGCATCCACATGAATGCATGAGTTGTGATGGAAAGCATAATATGCACATATATATATTATGCATGCCTCCGTGGGACGGGTGTTGTTGTTGGCAATTTAGTAAGGCCAATGGTTGGCAACCAGCGTAAGGCCAACGGGTGCGTGGGACGTACCCCAAGAATGTGCGCGGGGCGTACGAACTACTACCTATAGTAGTAGCTATTTTCATGGCATGAGATGCTCAAATCTTTTGAAAAAGGGCTTTGGCCAGTATATGTAAAGTATCATGCATGATATGCATTTTGGAATGAAAGTCACAATTGCTCATATTCATGATTTTCTGTCACAGCGATTACTTGTGTTTTGGAAGTTAAAAATATCATATTCACACTCTGTTTCCTTGTCTTTGGCTTGGAAATAGGTCTCAGGGTTAGCGGTCCACTACAAGGCTGGAGCTATATGGATGCTTGAGTGAGATTGATGAGCTAGTGTCATCTAGTGAAGAAGA
The DNA here is from genome assembly GCA_002855965.1 of Monotropa hypopitys. Lineage (NCBI taxonomy): Eukaryota > Viridiplantae > Streptophyta > Magnoliopsida > Ericales > Ericaceae > Monotropa > Monotropa hypopitys. The sequence goes on along the minus strand of NMUG010005432.1, from coordinate 4,909 downwards.
CTTGGTGTTTGTGGCTGATTTTAGCACCTTTGGTAAACTCTTATTTGTCTTTTCGTTTTCAGAGACTTGTATTGGAATTTTGTAGTAGTTTAGTCGTTTCATTGATGTTTCTTTCCTTGGAGGTTTATGAGTAATGGTAGCATTGTTGGAATTTATGTCTGAAGTTCCGCTTGTTTCTTTTATTTAGTGTTGGCGAATATTACTTGAGGTTTTTATAGCAAGGAAGTTTTAAAATTTTAAATTTTGTGTGTTTTTGGAGCTTGGGATGTTACAACTTGGTATCAGAGCATAGGTTTTAGGTCCGAGTTAGGGGACCATATGATGGATGGAAACTGTACTTGAAGTATGACTTTGTGGAAATTGTTGGGAGTTGGGGTGTTAGTGTTTTGTGACTATTATGTGTGTCTTTGACACCCCATGGAACTTGCCTCGAAATCCGATTGGAAGAATGCATGCTCAACTTTCTCTTCCAATGGGAAGTCTTGAAAGGTTAAGTGGAAAAGCATAGTATAACAAAATGCTAATGGTTAGGGTGGCTAAGTAGTGGACCATAGGATGTCGAGTCATGCGTGAGTCATTGAGGTGTGTTGACTAACGCGTGAGTTTTATATCTGACGCTTGTTTCCACCATGTTGTTTCTCGTTGTGTGATTTTCAGGAAGCAAATGGAATGCAATAATCAGACAGTTGAAAGGATTGTCCGAATAGGGGAGATGTGAAATGTTTGACGATAGTAAAAACTCAAGGGGTAAAGGGCCCAGTGACATCTCAGGTTGGGTATGACTTTAAAATTTTGAAATGTCGAATTCATATGATTTTGGGTGAGTGGTAATGCCTAGAGAAGCAACAGTTTTGGCAATAGATATAGAGAGCATTGGTGATGTTTTGGAGATAAATTGATGAGTAAAAAGGTGAGAGTAACATTTTATGTTTTAGGGATGAGGTATTCTAATTGCGGAAAGATATATGAGGTCAGGGTCGGCATATATAACAGAGGTAATATCAGTTGTCTACAAAAGAAAATGAAAGTTGAACATTTTGAGGTAAGAATTGAGATTTTATCCAAATATGCTAGAGTTAGTGAATCAAAGGAGAAAAAGAGTTGAGAAATTTAGAATGGTTTGATGTCGAGAGGGGCAGTTCAATTGGTTTCTTTTACAGAGTGAAATTTGGTGTACTTGGTGATTGCGATTAGAAGGGCTAAGAGGAAAATTGTGGAATTCGAGGAACAACATAGTGGTCCTGAAATAAACAAGTTTGAATTTTTTGAAATCAAACATTTCGGGTTGTAGAAGTGTGAAGTGTGTTAAAAGTTGAGTTATAAAAGTTTTAGGTGGTGAGAATAGTGGTGCTAAACCACAAAATGAGGAGAGGAACCAAGTGGTGGAAATTGGGTGATGACTAATAATTAGTGAGTAATGTATTATTGTTCTAGATGTGTTCGGTGAATCTTTGGGTTAAGGATTGTGTTCTCAAAGTCAATAAAGTGGTATATCCTATTGTGGTGTGGAAGGGCACATAATGACTTGGTATTCAAAAGCGTCAGGTGGCAATCAAAGGAGAAGTATGGGGATATGAGATTTGTAATGTGAATGGTGGAAAGAAAGAGTTAGGCATTAATTGACAATTGGGTGAGAGGGATTCAATGGTTCTTAAGGGATGTCTCGGTTGTGGAGATCCATATTATGGATGAAAAATGTGTGCTAAGAAGACTCAAGAGTTCGAATGTTCAAGTGCAATGAGTTTGTACACAAAGCGGCTCAATATTCGCAACAACGGAGTTGGTTTCCAGCATCAATTGCGGGGATGATGACGAGTGGTGCAGACAAAAGTGCAACAGATATATATTTACTGTTTTTAGCATTTCGTACTCGATAATGGGTTGCACTGTTACGTAATTACCACCATGATATTTTGATGTCTGCACGGAAAATATGTGTATCCTGTTAAATAAATTAGTGACCTACGAGTTAGAATTGGCACGAAATAGTGGTACATGTATGCTAATGCTAAATTCGTAGATGGGCATGTGGTAAAAATTTTATTGTCGATGCTGAAATTTGTTTAAAGTAACTTAAGAATTCAATAAGGTCATCGAGTCAATTGGTTTCGGTACGGATTAAACGAGTAACAAGTGTATTATGAGTTATTACTATTGGAGCATGTAGTGAATGCATGTGTGTGAGTTATGTTGGGAGTAATGTGTGAGAATGTGATTTGTGAATTGCCAAAGCTACAGAGAAGGTAATGAATCTAATATAAACCTGTGTGTGTTTTTGTCTGAGCCTAAAAAGAGGATAACTGGAAAGTGTGGCTTGTGTTATGCATAGCGTGTGTTATTATCGAGATGTTAATGAAATTTATAATATGTTTTGGATTCAGTGTTACATTAGGCCTTATCCTGGGGTGGTAGTAGTATGTTTCGAAAAGAAACCTTATTGCAAATTGGGTTAAGTATGAAATTTAAAAGTTATGGCAATTATATGAATTCCATAATGGTATCCGTTGATTCGTATTATCTATGTCAATGTGGAAGAAGGAATGTGAGTAAAAATTGAGAATGTCCTGGTGGTGAGAGAGTTGTGATGTTCAGGGTTTAGATGTTTTGCTTATATTGTTTTGGAATGGTGACTTTGATAAAAATCTTATGGTATTAGCGATTTGGTGAAGGGTATGAGCAATACTTGGGTATTTGGTTATTGGAAATTGAAAGAAAAGAAGTTGGTGTAGTCAGTTGCAGGTGGAACCTTTGTTAGCGTGGGGCCTTTGAGTCATCCTATCTTTAGTGAGAAGTATTGGCGTGAACCAAATAAGAAATCAGGATTTGGTGATGTACAAGAGGTTGATATGTGTTTCCAAAGTAAATTCACGGGTTACCAGACTGCTATTAGGGACCTTTGGAGACCGTTTCGGTCAAGTTACGTTGTGTGTAGATTAAATAGGTAGTGTGAGATTTGAGTTACTAAGGAAATAGTGAGAATGTTTTTAAAGAGGTTAAAGAGAAGATTGATGTCTATAGCAGCATTGAAAAAGTGATGAGAGAAACTGTTGTTTGGGAATTTCTAGTGATTTCCTGAATAGAGAAGTGGTGATAAGTGAGATTGGTTGTTGTTAAGTATTGGTTAGACAAACTTTAAGAGTTATGAAAAATGGATATCAAGTCATTTAGAGCGAGTAACACTTTATTAGCTAGACTCAGTATGGGATTGTGATTCTTTTAGCAAAGTAAAAGAGATCTTAGTTGAGATGAGTATCAATAGAAAGTTGTTAGTTGCATTTTTAGTATCGAGCTTAATTTTTGCAATCAAGATGATGAATTCTTAATGTTGAGGCTAGTATGTTTGTGCCAAGAGGTGTTAATCTATGAGAGAGAGGATGGAAGTGGTAGTTAAGTATTCTATGCGGCTAGAGAATTGAGTTACAGGATTTAAAATATGGAGGGTAAGTTAAAATATCTAAATTCTTAACTAGATTGGAAGATTTTATCCTAGAATGTTCGTGTCACGTTTATCTATGTTTAAGGATAACCTTGATTTTGGCGGAGATGTTGCGGATTATTTGGCAGAGTTAGTATGTTTTCCTTTTAATGAAAGCTTCGAGTGATTCAGATGGCTTAGTTGGATGATGAAGGGCTTAGGGTAGTACTCGTGTATGGAGATGGGAAATGTAATCTAAAGTTATATAAAAGTTTGGAGTGTATACATTACAGGTTGATGGTGCAACTTTGAAGTTTGGTAGGTGCTGCAACTGTGGATTAATGGTCCATTCCTTAACCTATTTGGAGTATATATACTCTTCATATATGATCTTAATCCTATCAAGAACACTCAAAGCATTCAAGAGCTCTGGTGTTTCCTCCCTTGTTGCTGTGTGGCTGTGTGTACCTCCATTGAAGAAGTTCTTTGAAGGTCTTTCTCTCAATCTTTCTTGCTCAATCTCTTTCTTGCCTTGCGTTTTACAGTAGATAATCTAAATACTATTATATAGTTGATTATATTTCAAGGGTTGTTGTTAGAGTTGTTGTCTAGATTTTTTAGATCTATTGATCTAGTGATCTTGATTTGGGGATTATCAAGTATTTGTGTCTAGGGATCCTATCCTTGACCTAGGGAGTTCTTTGTGGATCATAAAACTTAGATCCCTTGTGTTCTTGAGTTCTCCTAGTATATTCTAGGATTTCATTGTCTATATCTCTTGGGGGTTATTCAAACATATTGCTTTACCCCTTTAACCACTTGTGCTTTAGAGAGTTTTTATTGTCTTGACTTTCTCTCCTAGGGTTTCACTCAAGCATCAAGTGCTTTACCCTTACCCTTGTGGTTTAGAGAGTTTTTGTAGTCAATCGCACTTAGGGTTTGTGTTAGCCTTGTGCTTTGCCCTTGTCTCATTGACTTAGTGAGTTATACATTGTGTCAACTTCTTGTTAGGGCTAAACTCAAGCATACATAGCTTTGCCCTAATTTATATTTAAGTTGCTTCATAGTTTGATTAGGAGAATTCCTTTGAATCTCTCCTTGGGTACTTGTACCTTAAATCGACTACTGTCTTTGTGTAGTGAATGTCTTTGAAAATTCCTTAGGAATTGTTCATTGGGTGTATATCCTTGATTCACTCTCTTCTCTTGGTGTACTTGGAGTTTGTCACTTTTCAAGTGATTATTTTCTTCTCCGCAGTCTATTTAATTTTACTAGATAACTCTTCTATCTAGTGTTGTATTTTCTTTACATTGTACTCATTTATGTTGCGGCACTTGTTTGTTTGGTGACCTATCTACATTGTCCGGAGCACTCTAGAGCCGATCGCGAGTCGTGAATCAGTGTGGATCACTGTGGACGTTCTAGTGGATAGCAGATGGGGCTCGGGGAGCTTGACGATAGAACGAGCTAGGTAGGCTTTGCGGTATAAAGTTT
>NMUG010005431.1:0-13135 GCA_002855965.1 Monotropa hypopitys | reverse complement strand
TAGAGAGAGAGATAGAGATAGATAGAGAGATAGATAGAGAGATAGAGATAGATAGATAGAGAGAGAGAGAGAGAGAGAGATAGAAGATAGATAGATAGATAGATAGAGAGAGAGAGAGGAGTTGAGCTTGAGGATTGAAGAGAAAAATCTATTGGGAATCAATTCTACAACAAAACAAGCTTCTAAGTTATGCAAATCATTAAGTTTCCCTTGAATTTTAGAGAATTATTGGAAGTTTCTATGGAAGGAATATGTTTTCTATAATTTCATGAGAAAATAGGGAAAAACTCATGTTTAATCTAATGTTTTTGCAAAACAAACTATGATGTGTTTGTTAGTGTTTTAGGGTCATGTATTCAAAAGATAATGAACTTTGGGTATGAATTTTGTCATAGGTTTGAGGTAGAACACAAGAGCTTTTGTTTTTTGAAAATTTCTTAGAAAGGGAGATGAAATCATGTGTTAATCAAAGATTTTTCCCAAACAAAATGGGGATGTGTGGGTATGTCTTAGGAGCGTGTATGCAAAAAATCACGAAATTTGTCCAAGTGGTTGGACTAAAATAAAGGCTGAGTAAAAGATGGTCAAGCCAGATTTACCAGAAAACCAGTTTTGGATTTTGACCAGGGACACTAGCTATCAATATCATGAAATAGGATGGATATCGATATCTGACACTCAGTTCCAGATACCGATATCATGATATTGCAATGGCTATCGATATCAGGCCATTGTTCCAGATATCGATATCATGATATTGTTGTGGTTATCGATATCAGTCCATTTGTTTCAGATACCGATATCATGATATTGCAATGAATATCGATATCTGATCATTCAGAAAAAATTAGGAAAATCAAATCCCAACTCAAGGTAACTTAATTAAGGGTGATGTGGATCATGTAAGGGTTCTTGAAGTGGTCCTAAGGGTGACTTGTGAGTTAGAAACAAATGAGAAACTGAAGTGGTGGGTTTGTCTTTCTTGCCCTATGAATATGACCGTCAGTCCAAATAGATGGACTTCCAACCTAGCTGCACAAGAAACAAACGTTAGGCTACCGGCCGGAGTCGCCGGTGAACCCTCCGATGATAAAGTCAGGCGAGGATTGTAGAGAGAGAAAGTCAAATTGACAGAGCTTCGGGTAGTAAAAGTTATGTACCTCTCTCCAGCTCCAAGGCTTGTATTTATAGGGCAACAACGCGTCACCGCTACGCGCTTCGGTGCGCGTACTGTCGGACCAAACTGCCTCATGCAGAGTGTCTGACCAAAAAGTTGGCGCGTGGGAAGACAACCCAGCCACCCAATTACATCAAGTCATGAGAAAGCTGCCCTGTCGGCCTGCGTGCATGTGTGGAGATCCCGGGACACTATCCTCGAGGAGGATTCGGCTGCAAACAATGACCATGCATGTTAGACTGAAAAGGTTGTTGTCCCCGAGACACTGCCGAAGCCCCAGGGTCTTGGGCCGACGGGAGCATCATGGAACTCTACCGCCGGCCTGACCCCCGAGCGCTTGCTGGAGTTGACCCCCTTGTGCTAAAGTCGGGCCGACATAAGGCCTTTCCTGGTCAGTCGGTCATTGTTATTTTCTTCGGTTCCTACAATAGCCCCTCAACCTTTGCGTCGGTTGGCCGAGGCAAGGTTGATAGATGGAGTCTTCCTGCGTCGGCAGATTGTTCGATCGGCTGGCATGCGTTGGAAGACATTCCTCATCATTACTCTGGACATTGACATGTACGACGACACGTGTCCACGTTGGATTGGGCCGTATGTCGGTCGATTTGACGTTTAGCGCGCGCCGTTGTTGTTCCCGATAAAGCTGTCTGCGCACATTAAATGGAATGCCACGCATCATCATGTGGTTGGACACATTGTCGACTGATCTGACACTTGGTGCACGCCAGCGCGAGCCCCGAGAGACCAACCATCACTTAATTACGCAGGGGACATGTGGTCGCCCGTCGTTGGTCGGTGCTGTAACTGACGCGATGTTTCACACGAGCCAGCGCGACTCCCGAGACGTCGGTCCACTACCTTCTGTCTTCCCTCCCCTATAAATACTGGACTCCGGGAGGGAAGAGGGGTTTGCCCTCTAAGTTCTCTGTCATTCTGTGTCGATCCACCCAGCAGCCCGTCGCCCTTTGCATCTTTCAGGTCCAAACCTCTTCAATCTATGCAGGTGAGCATCGCGATTCCTTGTATTTGCTTTACGTCGTTTCACTTTTTCACTTGGATCCCCTTTGGACGATTTTTAGATCGGGTTGGGCAGACTCACGGTGGTTTTGCGGTGGTGCACTGGTAGCACCGCCTCATACAGGATTGTTCATCCTTTCCTGCGATATTCCACCGGTGCGGATTGTCCCTTGGGCTGGATGCCCAAGCGCCCCTTGTTTTTCATAATTTGCCGACGGATCCGATATTACCTACGCAACTGATGGGGATTTCTTGACTCTTTCTCAGATGGCTCCCAAGCGTCGAACACATTTCGGATCCGCCTGGCCTCCAACACCGCGGTCAAAGTCTTCCGAGAGGAATACTCCATTCCTGTCGACGTGCAGATTTCCTTGGCCGCACAGGACACATTGGAGCCCGTCCCGGACCACATTCATATACCCATTTTGGCCGTCATAGAAGGAGGGGTCAAATTCCTCCTGCATCCCTTTCTGTGCCGTTTCTTTTGTGAGATGGAGCTGACACCGTCACAGGTGACGGTAAACACCTTCCGTATTCTGATGGGGTTGATCAAACTGAACGAGAGGTTGAGTGAGCCTCTAACCTTTGAGGATATCTTTGGCCAATATTGCATTGGCTACAACGCAACGTCAGAGAAGTACTATCTAGGCCGACGACCGAAGCTCGAAAAAATCATCCTTGGCCTGCCGGACTCCGACAAATATTCCGGCAATTATATGGTGGTGTCCAGCAACTTTGAACCGTCGGACAATGAATATCCCATCCCCCGCGCCGTCGGCGCACTAGGTAAGCCGACCGGGTTTTGCTTTGAACACTTATTTATCTTCTGTTGATATATTCACTTGTGCAGATTCAACCAAGGTGCCATCCCTCAAGCTAGAGGCTGATCTAGACAGGGTTAGAAAGGCATTGGAGGTTTCTGCCGACAAACGCTATGCCCTAGCACTTTTGGACTACATTCCCTCGTATACCCATACCCTTGACTCTCGAGCTCACGGTGAGTGTTCTTCCACCGAAACAAGCCAGCCGATAGAGGTACAAGAACCAGAAATGTTAAAGTACGGACGCAAACCTATTAACCTAGCCGACAAAAAGAAGGGCCCTGTTACGGTGCTGAAGCCGTCGAAACAGGTTCAGCAGAAGGTTGAAGCTGCAGCTAAGGCGGCACCGGCCGGGACAAAGCTGCCGACGGGGCCCACAGAACCCCAAACCTCTTCTGCGACAGTGGTGACAGAGGTGGAAACTACGGCCAAGGCGGCTCCGGCTGACCGAAAGAGGAAGGCTGCAGAGGATCCTGCTCCTGCTACTACTACTGAGTATATAGCTCCTGCCGAGCTATGGGTCCCTGACCTCATTTTTGGAGACGTTCGGCCCACCTCTCACGATAGCGTGACGGAGTCTGCCGATGTAACGATGGCGCTGATGCAGGCATTCTCCCTGCCGAAAGACATTGCGGCTCTGCCTAATAGCTTGAGGGCCTGCTTCCGAAGTCTGGCTATGTACCAGGGTCAGGTACGTGTTGCTTTTTTGTTTCTCTTTTATGTTGCCAGTGATTTATGTGTCGGTTCACTCTTTTCAGGTGATGACCCACATGGTTGGCCTGAAAGAAAGACTCTCCCGCTGCCTCAACTCTTATTCCCTCAGCAGGACCAACTGCAACGAGGCGATCACGAAGCTGATGACGGCTCACGAGCATATAGCCGTGCTGGATGGTCGTCTGATAGAAGCCGGCACTATACTGGCTGGGAGGGCTAAAGAGGTGGCCCAGCTGAAGGCCAGTGACGAAAAGCTCTGGGCCGACAATGCACGTCTCTTGGCCTGAAGGCTGCCAAGGAAGCTCATACTGCCGAGCTCCTGGAATTAGAGAAAACCAACTACAACCTGGGCTATGATGAAGCCGAACAGGTATACTCGGCTCAGGTGGAGAAGATTCGAGAAAGGACGTTTAAGAAGGTCTGGATCCTTGCTCTTCGGACTGCCGGCAACAAGGATGATCTGGCCGTCATGAACTCCATTCCTGAATCTTCTTCGCTTCTGACCCCGGGGTGTCTACCGGTGGAGGTTGATGAGGATGCGGTTGATCCTCCGGCCGAGGGATGAGGCTTTTGCTGTTCTTTCGCTTTTGTTTTATGGCCGACATGTGGCCTTTTTGCTTGATGTAACTTGATTCTGAACCGAGTACTTTTTTTATGTATTTTCATGTTTCTTTTCCTTTGTTCCTCCTAGCCTCAGACTGGTTGTCTTTGGAGTTTCAATCTCTGGAAGTCATCTTCAAGCTCAGAATAGAGATTAGAGTGTTTTAGAAAGACTTCCCCAGTAGAGTCGCCAATTAAAGTGGTGGGTTTGTCTTTCTTGCCCTGTGAATATGATCGTCGGTCCAAATAGATGGACTTCCAACCTAGCTGCACAAGAAACAAACATTAGGCTACCGGCCGGAGTCGCCGGTGAACCATCCGATGATAAAGTAAGGCGAGGATTGTAGAGAGAGAAAGTCAAATTGACAGAGCTTTGGGTAGTAAACGTTGTGTACCTCTCTCCAGCTCCAAGGCTTGTATTTATAAGGCAACAACGCGTCACCGCTACGCGCCTCAGCGTGCGTACTGTCGGACCAAACTTCCTCATGCAGAGTGTCTGACCGAAAAGTTAGCGCGTGACAGACAACCCAGCCGCCCAATTACATCGAGTCGCGAGAAAGCTGCCCTGTCGGCCTGCGTGCATGTGCGGAGATACCGGGACACTGTCCTCGAGGAGGATTCGGCTGCAAACAAGGACCATGCGTGTCAGACTGAAAAGGTTGATGTCCCCGAGACACTGCCGAAGCCCCAGGGTCTTGGGCTGACGGGAGCATCATGGAACTCTACCACCGGCCTGACCCCCGAGCGCTTGCTGGAGTTGACCTCCTTGTGCTAAAGCCGGGCCGACATAAGCCCTTTCCTGGTCAGTCGGTCATTGTTATTTTCTTCGGTTCCTACAGAAACATTAAAGGAAAGTAAGATGCAACCTAATTTATAAGCATTATATTTCCTTTGATTTATGTCCATTTCTATTGGTATTCACATTGGACTTGTTTCAGGTGATGGATCTAAGAATCCTTATCCCGTAATACCTAAATGGAAGTAAACCCCTCTTAAGAGTATTCGGTGAGTCAGTTATGTTATCATAAATTTTGTAACGCTTTGTTGTGTAGGTAAATATGTTTACTTGTGGTTGTTGGTTTATGGATTGTGCCATGACTAGAAGCATGATTAGAGGAAAGTGTGTGTGGATCCGTGGTTACTTTAATAAGCATGTTGTGTTATTATATGTTGGGTCTTGGATATGTGGTTCCAATTATGTGTTTGAGGTACCAAATGTAAAAAGTATGCTAGTTGTTTAATGTAAAAGCATTTGAGATTTTGTGGTACTTTGCTTAAAATAACATGTTTGAGGAAAGTTGAGAAAAGTGGGGAAAGTTTGAGGAAAGTGGGAAAAGTTATGCACCTTATTATACAAGGTCTAATTGTAGGACCGATTGCCGAATATATGGCAGTGGACGGTGAGATGGACATGACTATATATGTTTTTTCTGTAAGTAGACGTAATTGCATTGGTTAGAATCTAGCTGCCTAGGGGATCGAATAAAGGTCGTTGATTCAGCCACATTAGAAAAGCAAACAGAGGAACCAAAGTTTACAGGGGATTGACAAAACTAATAAATTACTTGGTTATGTGAAGTTGGTAGAAAGATGAGTCTTTAAAAGATAAAATTGAGGAAAATGTAGACATGGCTCCATGTGGTTTTGGTTGATCCTCTTGATTGATTACGTGTTAGAGTTGGATACTTTATGTGATATTCACATGTTAGTATCATTTGATTATTAAAGTATCACCTATTTATATTTCATGTTATCTGATTTTTGTTGTATCACCTGTCTCTGCTCTATGTCGTATGGTTATTGTGATATCTCCTACTTTCTATTTTGTTACGAAGTTTATAATAACTAACAAACTCCTGGATACAAGTAACTTATTTGCATTGAGAAATCCATATTTGGATAGCTCGGGTTGGTCCACTACAATGTCGGAGCTTGGAGTATATCGGAGGAGTTCTTGGTAGATAGCAGTTCTTACTATTTGTCATTGTATTTTGTTGTCTTTTTATTTGATAACTTGGAAAAGTCTGTATATGTCAGTGGGTGATTTAGTACAAAGGGAAAGATTGAGCTTGTTGTGTATAATATTTACATAGTTGTTGTAGACATTTTTGTTTGTCATTGTAGTATTTTTTATTTATTCATGTTTCCATGTCCGTGTGTGCAATCTATTTGTCGGCCTAGAGCGGGTATGACAGTTTGGTATCGGAGCATAGGTTTATAGATTCTCGGCATATATTGTGGAGATGTATGGATAGAAGAGAAGATTGTGTGTAACCAATAATTACCTTAGGTCCGGTTGGAAGAACACCCATACATCGTATCTTCTGATTGGATTTTTCGGCAAGTTATTCGGAGATACACTGTAATGGCCCAGATTTTCAAACCATTTTTTTAAAACATTATAAAATGGCTGATAGAGGTAGGAGGGAACTCACTACCCAAGGTGTCAATCCACAAGGCACCCAATAAAGTGAAGTACAATCCATTAACAAGGTACAGAAGGGTACAAAAGTGCGGAAGAGTAAAGGTACAACAACTAACAACAACATCTACTAAAATAAACAGAACATAAAGTAAATGGAGTGACAACCTCGATAGAAAATCCAGCAGCTACTCTAAGATCTCCAATCAACAAATCCTCATATCCCTGCACACAGAAGACTGGGGGAAGGGGGGAAGAGGGTTTGAGATATCCACACGCTCAGTAGGAAACCACTAACTATTAATAAGTATGCACACAGTGGGTGGGTGTCCAAGTGTCCACACGCAAACATACTGAAACTAGAAAAGGGAAACAAGACTAAGGAGAGGCAATTGTAACCTTAAGTGCAATGGACACAAATGCAATACCAATAGTGGATACAGACTCAAATTCTCAAAACTACAAAGGACAAAGTAAAGTAATCTCCAAGATCCAACCAAGCAGACAACGACTCAAACACTAGTCTATACTTGTCACGACCCAACCCTAAACGGGCCATGACCAGCCAACGAGCAAGCTCGCAAAGGCCTACTAATAATGAGTTTAGAGATTTCATCACAATAATATAATAATAGCAGAAGCGTTGAACAAAACCGAGTGTACAGGTGAGTGACAAGTTCTATTAATTCCTTCATAACTCATGCATCCTCAAAGGCTCATAAGGCCCTTACAATAAAAGGTAGAGTACAACAAAAGGGAAAATAAAGGGGCAACCCTCCATAGCTAATCCTCCTCGGTACCTGAAAAGAGTTTTAGAAAATGCACAAGCATAAAGCTAGAGTGAATCAGAATATGCCAAGGTTACAAGTTTCCATAGATAAACAACATATTATCAAATCATCTTTCCTTCCTTTTCCAACATAATAAGTGATGGGATTATTAGCCCAAATCCTGTAATTTGTATATGATTGAATAGTTAAGCCTATGGCCTTCTCGAAATGTCCTTCGGCTCATAGCTAACTTTTTGTTTGCATTTTCCATTTTCATTTTGGATTTCCCAACATGATCTTATCATGCTGCTCTTCACGGTACCAGTATTCATAGGGAGCGACCCCAAATAGATTGCATTGTCATGATATCACTGTGATCATCTGGTTATGATCCCTTATTACCCCTACCTCACCGGTTTCTGATCCCGCCCCTGGCGGCGAGCAACCGTGTCACTATTCATGCCGTTCAATCATAAAACATCTTTCCTATTTTGCCAATCCATGGTAATAAAGAGAGTACATGCTATTTTTATTTTGTGAAGAGACAATATAATTGAGTGGAATGTTCAATAGCATAAATCGTAGATTTACAAATGTTTAGCATGTTTAAAACCATACGAGTAACAATGGCATATAGAGATTCACCTTTCCTTTGATTACTTTGTCCTTGGATATTCTTCAATCACCTCAATCTGTCATAATAATCCAAAATGCATCATTTCTAAGCTTTCTGCCGAGCTGTCTAAGCTACTGTCGAGCTAAGCTAAACTGAGACGAGCTACCGGACCAAGGTGGTCAGGCTGTTCTGGTCCGAAGGCCTTCTGTCTAGAGGATAGTGGCCGAATGGTGTTGTTCGGGAATACATCTCTTCTGCCTAACATGATCTGGAGGACATCTTGGACCGAAGGATCCTATTGCCGAGCTAAAAGGCTACTGGAATATATATTCTAAGTTCTGCCGAGCAACCGAGTAGAGGCTGTCGGTCTTATAGGTGGCTGGGCTAAAACATTACCGAGCCAAGGACTTGCCGAGAAGGCAGTCTACCGAACAACCAACAAGGCTACTGCCAAGAATTGGCAGTGCGGGGATCATTGCTTAGGTCATTTTGATTAGTTGAAAAGATTTATAAAGTGATTATAAGGTTAATGGACTAATTGTCCAAGCAACGAGACGTATAGCCGAGCTGGAAGAGTTAAGTCAAAATAAGGCGGTCAGTCCCTTCTGCCGAGCAGCAATGCTCCGACAAGTGGGAGGTCAGCAATACTTCAAAATGGATGAATAACATACTAAGGTGGTCCGTGCATGAGTGCCGAGCTGAAATGAGTTCAGCCGGAGGGGCCAAAGGTTTGTCCAGACCTGTTTGGCTAAGTTCCGAGCTAATGAATGAGGTCTGGTTGCTTCGGCAAAGCCAAAGGAAGGACTGCCGAGCTGAAGGCAATGCAACCAGGTCCTTTGAGGGACTTGCCGAGCTGATGCAAGGGCCATAAATGTTAACCGAAGGATTTAAGATGTACCGAAGTGAGGTCTTGGGTTCCTAACTGGGTTGCCAAGCTAAAGTTGTCCGGGAAATGCTGGTCCGGGCAGTGGTTAGCAAGATGATACGAAGGATATTGTGAACTATTTGAAGGCTAAGACTGGTCGGACAAGCGTTCTGGAAGCTTAGGGATGGCTGCTGAACAGCTAAGTGTCCGGGGCTCGGACTCTCTCTCTAGAATTGAATGATCATAGGAGTTTGGCGTGGCCTTGAATGCTGGAAATGGTTGTTTATATAGGATTCCGGAGGTTAGGTGCATTAATGATTCGATTTGACCTTTCCTTAATTCTGTTGAAGTGGTCAGGGACTTGTTCCAACTGAGTCAGACCTTGGCTATGCTATACCAACCTGTAACCTGCGACTGAGTTGTCCCATCCGTGTCAGCGGCGGGTCAGTCTGGATGGGACCTGACCCTGCAGCTCGGTAGAGCTGCCATGCAGCCACCGAGGAGCTCGGTCCGTACTGAGCTGGACCGGTCAGTTGGTTGGCTGGTCCGGATTAGACTGGTCCGACCTGCTAGGTTTCGGACGGGTCTTGGGCTTGCTTAACTTCTCTTCTTGGGTCCACTTTATTTTAAGCCTTAACTTCATTTTAACACCTCTTTTAAACTCCAATAAATTCTAATAAATTCTCAAAAATTCCTAAAAATATAGGGATGATAAATTAAATATATTTTTGGTCTATTTATCGGGTTGGGGCCTCACATCCTCCCCACCTTTAAAAGTTTGGTTCCTCAAACGTAAACGAATTGCATAAAATATGAAAGCATAAAATCTGATACCTTATTTGAATAACTGTGGATATTTTAGACGCATATCGCTCTCTTTCTCCCAAGTAGCTTCATTCTTTAATTGATTCTCCCACCATACTTTGATGAGTAGAATGACTTTATTTCTGAGCCACTTCTCCTGTCGGTCCATGATTTGAACGGGTCTTTCTTCGTATGCTAAATTCCTCTCGATCTCGATAGCTGGTCATATTAGGATATGCGTAGGGTCCGATATGTACTTCCAAAGCATCGATACGTAGAATACGTCGTGGACATTGGCTAGCTCTGGTGTGAGTGCTAATCAGTATGTGACTGGTCCGATTCTTTCAAGAATCTCAAAAGGTCCGATGTAGCGTGTGTTGAGCTTCCCTCTCTTTCCAAATCTGATGACGCCTTTCATAGGCGACACCTTCAAAAATACCCTATCTCCTTCCTGAAATACTAGATCCCTTCGATGTGTATCAGCGTAACTCTTCTGTCGATCTTGGGCTATCTTCATCTTGTCCTGAATGAGTTTGATCTTCTCGATTGTTTCCTGTACAATTTCTGGTCCTGTGGGTGCCTCTTCTCCAATTTCAGTCTAACATGCTGGTGATCTGCACTTCCTGCCGTACAATGCTTTGAATAATGACATCTGGATACTTTCTTGGTAGTCATTGTTGTAGGCAAATTCTACTAGAGGTAGGTGTTCTTCCTAGCTTCTCTGAAATTCTAAGGTACATGCTCGTAGAAGATATTCTAAAATCTGAATCATCCTTTCTGATTGGCAGTTAGTTTGTGGATGAAAGGCGGTGCTGAAGTTTAGTGTTGCTCCCATTGCTTTCTGAAGCGATTTCCAAAATCAGGATATGAAACGGGGGTATCTATCGGATGTGATTAAAACAGGCATTCTGTGTAGTCGAATGATCTCTCGTAAATAGGTTGCTACCATTTGATCTATTGAATACGTGTTCTTAATCGGAATGAAGTGAGCTAACTTGGTCAAGCGATCGACTATTACCCATATCGCATTGTTGCCTTTAATGGTTCGAGGAAACCCTATGACGTAATCCATAGTGATATCTTCCCATTTCCATTTAGAGATCGGTAGAGATTGGAGTAGTCCAGCTGGCTTCTGACATACTGCTTTGACTTGCTGACATTCGAGGCATCGATTGATGTAGTTGGCTATGTCCCGCTTCATGCCTATCCACCAGTATGACTTCTTGAGGTTTTGGTACATCTTTGATCTTCCGGGGTGAATTGCGAACTTGGACTTGTGGGCTTCGTTCATGATCTTCCGTTTAATTTCTTCTTGGTTGGGTATACATATTCGGTTTTGAAATTTGAGGAGGCCTTCTCATATGGTGAACTCGCTTTCTGGTTGATCTTTGGCATTTTCGTGGATTTTCTGTTGCTTTGGGTCATTCGTTTGGAGAATCTTGATTTCTTCTACGATGGAAGGTTCCACAATGATCATTGCAAGATGCGCTGAGTAGGGATGGTCTTCTTTCCGGCTGAGGGCGTCAGCTACAACGTTAGCTCTCCCTGGGTGGTATTGGATGCTGAGGTCGTAGTCTTTCATAAGCTCGAGCCATCTTCGTTGTCTGAGGTTTAGCTCCTTCTGAGTGAAAACATACTTCAAACTTTTGTGGTCTGTGAAGACGTTGCAAGCAACTCCGTACAGATAATGAAGCCATATTTTGAGTGTGAAGATTACTGCCGCAAGCTCTAAATCATGTGTAGGGTAATTCTTCTCGTGGGTCTTCAATTGTCGTAAGGCGTAAGCGGCTACCTTTCTGAACTGAATAAGGACACATTCTAATCCTTTGTGTGAAGCATCACTGTAGATGGCAAATCCTTCTTCTCTATTGGGTAGCATAAGCACAGGTGCGATTGTGAGTCTCTTCTTCAATTCTTGAAAGCATCCTTCTCTTTCCTCTGTCTATGCAAATGGCTCTCCCTTGCGTGTAAGCTGTGTCATAGGTATGGCGATTTTTGAAAAATCCTGGATGAATCGACAGTAGTATCCGGCAAGTCCTAGAAAGCTTCGAACTCCGGTGACTGATGTTGGTGCAGGCCAGTTTGAGATTGCTTCTATCTTCTGGGGGTCCATTGAGATGCCGTGTTCGTCGATAATATGCCCAAGGAAGTGGACACTCTTCAGCCAAAACTCGCATTTGCTTAACTTTGCGTACAGTTGCTTCTCCTTCAGGGTTTGTAAGATGATGGACAAGTGCTCTGCATATTGCTCTTTGTTGTTCAAATAGATGAGGATATCGTCGATAAATACGATTACAAAATCATCGAGATAATTGGCGAAGATACGATTCATCAGATCCATGAATGCTGTTAGGGCATTGGTTACTCCGAATTGCATGACTAGAAACTCATAATGGCCATAACGAGTACGGAAGGAAGTCTTCTCAACATCGTCAGCTTTGACTTTAAGTTGGTAATAACGTGAACGCAGATCGATCTTTGAAAATATTCGAGATCCTTGTAGCTGGTCGAACAAGTCGGCGATGCGGGGTAGTGGATATTTGTTCTTGATCGTAACTTTGTTTAGCTCCCGATAGTCAATGCATAAACGCATAGTTCCTTCCTTCTTCTTGACGAACAACACTGGTGCTCCCCAAGGTGACGAGCTAGATCGGATGAAATTCTTCTCGATTAATTCTTGTAGTTGAGTCTTTAATTCCTTCAGTTCTACTAGTGCCATGCGATTAGGGGTCATGGAAATCAGTTGCGTTGTTGGCATGAGATCGATGGAGAATTTTATCTCTCGATCAATGGGCATTTCTGGTAGCTATTCGGGAAATACTTCAGGATAGTCACGTACTACTAAGATATCTTCCTTCGAAGCGTTCTTCAATTCGGTTGAGGTGATGCTACAGAGATATCCTTGGCATCCTTTCTGTAGAAGACGATGAGCTTTGGTGATAGATACGAAGCAAAGAGGTGAAACAACTCCTTTTCCTTTGAGTTCAAACTCCCCACCTTTGGATTCAACAAAGGTGATGGACTTTTCAGCGCAGTCGATCTTGGCATTGGATTTGGACAACTAGCACATGCCAATAATAACGTCGAAGTGTGCCATGCTTAAAAGGATAAGATCTATGGATGACAAGGCTCCATTCATGGATGTCTCGCAATCCCTAAGAATCGCAGAGCATATGCCGCCTTTACTCAGATTGTACCCTAAGGGTTCAAATTTCTTGGGAATTTTCTTTGAGTGCAATAATGAAATGAAAGAGTGTGTGGATCCTGAGTCAAAAGTGTATAAGTGGGAATATCGCAGATAAAGATTCTACCTGCTACGACTCCTTCTT
>NMUG010005430.1:0-13137 GCA_002855965.1 Monotropa hypopitys | reverse complement strand
GGCAGGTGGGTGCCAGTATGATGAAGGATGTGAAAAAACATTGTTGTCTAAAATGTTTAAGTTTTGGCATTGAGAAAGATTGCTCAAAATTTGTATTAACCGTAATCATGCTATGTTTGGCATTGTATATGAGAAGTGCACGTTTGAATGTGGTTATTGTGCCATAAGTGGGTTAGGTTCATTGTGGGTGGTTTTGGTTATGTATAATAAACATTGATGGTAGTTCTGAATTGCGAAATAAGCACATTAATGGATTGCAATGTTAAAGTAAGGGTAGTTGATCCTATTAGATTCTTTCTTGTAAGGTATCAATGTCGTCGGTCAAGGTATTGGGTATTAGTTGAACCTAATGTTTCACGTTGAGAGTTCAAGGCTTTACTTTCGAGTATGTAGAGTTGTGAAAAAAGTGTAAAGGAAGTGAAATAATTAATATAAAAACTTTGGTGTTGGTTTTGGGAATTTGGAAATTTAAGTTGCCACATGGAATTGGTGGAATTGAGTAAGCTTTGTGGTGTCTCCATAAAAATTCGTGCAAAGTATTGTGTCTCGGTGCTTGAGGGAAATAGTAAAATATAAATTATGGTGGTAAGAGAAGGTATAACTTATTTATGTTGTAATTATTGTGAGTAGTAGAACTATGGTTGTTGGAGTTGTTGAAAAAGAAAATTTGGTAAGTTTGTATTCGGTAAGGTAATGAGCCACGGTAAATAGTATTGATGTCCAAAATTATATTGAGGTAAGTTGAGTTTTTATGAAGTCGATAGAAAGAGGAAGATGTTTGGCAATTGTAGGAGATAGGTTCATTATTGATAATAAATTCGAGGTCGGATGAAGTAAATAATATTAACATGTTGGTTTGGGAATGGAGAGTATGAGTTAGAGTAGCAAAGTGAACATTCTTGTGGCAAGTCAGGTTGAGGCATGTTCGATCTTGTATGAGAATTTTATAAAACATGGGTCTTTGGGCATTAGTGTAATCATATAAATTCGGAAAGGAAGTATTATGAGTATGGAAGCTTAGAATTATGAGGGCAAAGTATCCGTATCTCTTCGTATCGGGTACGTATCCTAATTTCGAGGACGAAATTTCTTAAGTGAGGGAGAGTTGTAACACCCGTCTCAATTTTTGAATATATTAAATCAATTTATTATTAATAATAAAATATGGTGAAGGAAAAATAAAGTGTGTAGGGTAGTTAAGAGAGTTTTAATTAATTAATAAGGGTTTTTATATAATTAAGTTATATGTATATATAACCTTATGTGATTAAAGTAGAAGGAGGGTAGACAAGGGAGATTAGAGTGTTATAGGAGGGGAAAAAGGGTCTTTGAGCCCTTATAATCTGATTAGGGGTGTAAGGAAGACTAATCTCTCATTACAGTTAACCTAATTATATTTGAGAGGTCATTAGAGGGAGAGGAAGGGTGGAGGCTAGGGTTTGGCTTGAGGAAGAAGATCGAGTGATCGTTTGAAGAAGAATCCTTCTACAACCTTGTTTCTAAGGTAAATATTAATCAATTGATGTAGTTTGTATTCTTATATCGTTTTAGAATTGGTCTAGATCTGAGTTTAAAGTATAAAACTCGTTTTTGGGAAAAACTCTAGATTTAGAGGATAATTCTTGTGATTTGATAGTGTTTGAGGGTTGTAGGAAGCCCATAATCAAGTATGTTTGGATGTTTAGAACACTTTAGTGTACAAGATTTTTGGGGTTTTAGACTTGAAATCGAGTTGGGATAGGTTTGGAGAAGTGTTGGTTCGAAAATCGCCAAAAATCTGGGCTGGAACTGCCAGATTCTCTCGAGCCAGACCAGTTTCGCTCGAGCGAAACCTCCCAGGCTCGAGCGAAGGGTCGAGAGAACCCTTTTGGCCAAACCTCTGGAGTCGAGCGAGCAATTTCTCTCGAGCGAAGGTGGTTTCGCTCGACTGTTCGCTCGAGCGAAATGACATTTTGGGCTTTTTAATAGATTTTGGCTCGGGTTTGGACCTAGACCATTTATGGAAGGTGTTAAGGATTATTTTTGGGACCTTAATGAATCATTTAAAAAGATTTAATTATTCAAAGGGTAATTAATAGGATCAAATCGTATCAAATTTTATTTTTAACTTATTGTTATCGATTCAGGTGAGGAGTCGGGACCCTCTACGGCCACAAAGTGAGTTTTATTGGTGATCATAGCACATAAGGTGAGTGTATAGATGGCTTTCAAAATATATGCTCAATGTCATACTTGTTTCTGTATGTGAATGTACTCTCCATGATTTGATTGTTGTATGGATCACACATGTTTAGATGTTAGATAAATTATGTGATTTACTTGGCCAATGTGCAAACATCCATGTGTAGAGTGATTGTTCATGACTTCATGTACTTTGAATTACCTGCCTTTTTATATCCACATGTGTGATATATGGTAATCGGTTTATGTTGTTTATATTAGTTGGCAGGTCAAGAATATTCATGTGTACTTTAGTTGTAGAGATTTTTATGTGAAATGAAATATGCATAACGTAAATGATAATGTTACATGCATGGCATATGTGGAAGAATGTTATTGGATAAATAGAGAGCTTAAATTACTAGAAAGAAGATTAATACTTGAAGAAAATTAAAACATAGAACTTTGAAAAAGACTTGAAAAATTACATGGAAAGAAAAACTTGAAATTAGAGATTTGAAATAGCAAGATCAACACCTACAACATTATAACTTCATGAAATGCAAGGCAAGAATTAAAAAGGGATCAAATCAAGACATTGGTGCAAGAACAAGGTAGGAAGAAAATATAAAACTCTTGATTAAACTTCACTCCAAAATAAAAGGCATTACATGGGCTTAGGGCAACCAAAGGCATGATTGCCCTATTTATACTAAGGGGTATAAAATGTACAAAAAGTCTAAAATACCCCCACAAACTTAATTTAATTACAAATCAAAATTTTGGAAAAATTGCTAAATCGACCGGTCGAATGAAATGGATCGACCGGTCGGATAGGCTAAAAATAATTTCTACGAATGGAAAATAGACCGGTCAGTTATAAAAATAGACCGGTCGATATGAATAAATTTGGTTGCTGATAAAAATAGACCGGTCGGAACAAAAGGATCGACCGGTCGATCTTAAGAAAAATTCTTTGCTGGTGAAAATGGACCGGTCGATCAGTTTGATCCGATCAGTCGGTTTTTGACAGAAACCAAACTTTGTTTTTGGTTCTGAATTTGCATGGATTGGCTCCGAGGCTTCTCGGACATCCTCAACATCTTCAATGCGTGCTTTCGGGCTTCAAACATCTCCTCTCGGGGCATTCGTCGCTTGATTTCCACCCTTGGATCTTCATGGAGTACACATTCTTTTACTGGTGAAGTTCAAGTATCCGATGTCCGGGAACATTACCTTCTAAGTTCCGGAACATCGCATTCACTTTGAAATGGACTTCATCTTTGATACTCGTTATAATTGATGTCGGCTTCGCTCATCTTGTGGATGGTGTATTCATCCCAGAATGAGTTGCTTTTTCTCGGTTGAACTGCAATTTCTTCCGAAAGACTTCACTGCATGCCAGTTGAGCTTTGAAGCCTCCTTATTCATCTTACATTATTGAGTCGATGTTCACAGAACATCCTCAATTTCTTGAAATTGATGCAGACAACCTGAAGTTACCTAAAACTAGAACAAGCATAATTATATCCAATATTTACAAGTTATGTACACAAAATGGATCAAAAGAGAGGTCGGATTAGCCTAAAGAACTACAAAATCGTAGGCTAATCAGTTACATATTGAAATAAAACCAAAGGGGGCATATCAAATACAGAGTATTTCGATATACAACAAGAATTGTATATCGAAATATAAGGAATTCAGCGGCCACACAGAAGGGTTGCATATCGAAATACAAGTCCTCTTGCATATCGATATGCAACATAAGGGCACTTGTATATTGAAATGCAAGGCCTGGAGTATATCGAAATGCATAGGCAAAAAGGGAGATTGGGTGTGGGGGCCTCCAGACCTCCCGACACTTGCCCGAATCAACCCAAACCTACCCGATAATAACCAATAAATACGAACGAAGGATTTACTTCAAAGAATTTATGAAATAAACTTTAATTGGAGGGTTTTGGGATTAAAATCAACCAAAACCAAGTAGACAGAATTAAAATTTCAAGAAATCCTTTAATTAAATTCTCAACCGTTATATCTCATATCTCTTAAAAGAATTTCGTCCTCGAAATTGCATAGGATAGAAGAAAAACAACATAAGGTCATGGTAGAGAGAACAACCCAAAAGGGCGCCAATGGACGAAAATACAATGTCGCACCAATACCTCGCATACCTACAAGCACTTATAACATAATGAATGCACATGCTCCACGATTCTCACCCACCCACCCACATACAACACAACATGTGCATCTTACTGTGATAACCACACGACATTGGTGATTTGTTTTGAGTTGCCCCGACCGGTAGCACTTCTGAAACCAAATCACACACGTCAAACCTATATCACATAGTCAAAGAGAAACACTCACCCATACCAAGATGCATATGTGCTAGCCCAACAACATGGCATGATATCATACTCACATCGAATATAAAAACCAACATGCATTCGTACCCAATTTTCCGTCGTAACTACATACATAGCTTTCCAAGTCCAAGACCTTCTTGTTGATGGTTGAAGAGGTGTCCAACATGAGAACATGTGACCCAAGGCACTACAAGGGGAAACATAGTTTCCTACTTTACTAGAATCTAACTAGAGAATCAAGGGATTATCCACCATTGTTCAAGATACAAGTTGCAAGAAATGGTCGACCAAGATGAAACGGTGAAGCTACTAGCGTGACCAAATCAACCGACATCAAATAAAAGGGCACGAGGCCACAACAAGTCATTCATTTAGAAACTTGAAGTCTAATAGCAAGACACTTGGGAAACTCCCAATTCCAACAAAAGTTAAAAGACACAACCAATGGATTTTAAATCCTCCCAATACAACTCGAATAAAACACACAGAAGGGAACCAGACCAAGAGGAAATGCACTCCACATTGGGGAAACAAGCTTCCTATCTTAGTAAGGTTCAACAACAATCGAGGAGCACACCACTTGCAATCCAAGCACGATTGCACAAAGTGGTCGATCAATAGGAAGAAAAGAAAACTTCCAATAAGGATTTTATCACTTTAACATGACATTGAGCAAAAGAAAATGGTTATATCGCCATCCATAGGAGTTTGAAACCAACTAAAACACCACAAGGGTTTCCTCATCACCCACAACACCACTTGAATGAACTCTTATGAGGAGTGATCAACAAATTTCAACTAGCGTTCAACAAGGATACAAGTACATGAAGTTTATTTAAAACATGGATCATTGCCAAGAAATGATAACTCGAGAGAGAGTCACTAAGTCACGGATCTTTTCTTCTACAAGAGAAACAAGGCTTCGATAAGAGAAGCATGGTACATTGAGTACAAAATGACCTGACTGTTTAATATTTGAGGCACACAACCTGAGATTTGGAGGCAACTCTTGGCTTGCGAGATGAGGAGGGAATCCACACTCCGACATTTGCATGAGAACTCAGATTGGTCTAGGTCTAGAACAAATTGTCGAATCGAACATCGTAAACCCTACTCGAACATTTGGCACCCACAATCATCTGAACTACACTCTCGGGTGCGAAACAAGACAATGCTAGGAACTTCGAAGCACACTGGAGACAATCATGTCATCCAGAGTCAAACAATCGCACTACAAACCCAACTTCTTGCAGAAAGAATCATGAATGAATTTCACATCGAAAATAACATCGAACTGCTCCCAAGACAAACTCTATGAGGGAAAGATTTACGCAAAGGAACTCCTTCAACGCACTCAAGGCAAACTCACCACACCAAATTTACACATGCTTGCCTTACGACCGACCTATACACGACTAGAATCCATCTAGTTACCTCATAGAAGAGCACTAAAGCCATTCAAGATCTAACACACCATTAATCACGCGAAGAATGAACGACTCTCACGGGGCACATAAGCCCCCAAATGGGAAAAGAGCCAAAAATGATCGCAATACAAGACTAAAAAAGGGGAAAACATTTTACAAATCGAACTTTAACCTGCGAACTAGCACACAACGATCCCAAGAAGTCTAAACAACCCCAACAACAACACAAGACACACGATCTTACATAGGAAAGTCTACCAACATGTCATACCCCTTAAAAGAAAGGATCATAAAATCTAGGCAACACCTCAAGATTTTTTCCAAGGTTAAGGAGAAACTCTACTCGTATGGCTAATAAGCCTACAATCCAACAACCACATCAAAATTCACACCCTAAGGATGGAGAAAATAACCAACCTTCCTAGATCAGAAGGGTTCCAAAGGTCCTACTCAACACAAAACCATGACAAAGGTCTCAAGGGTCCTAACACAACAAGCCATCAAGACAAGGTTCCACCTCCCAAATAGTGGGGCAAGGAACAACCACAACAAGAATCCCAAATACCACTAGGGATTTCTACCACACTAGCCACAAACTCAACTCTATCGCTGTAGAGGAGCCTAACGCTAGACAGGAACAATGGAATGTACCTCATGAATACAAGGAATGAAGACAAAAGGATTTACAACCACTGCAAGGCAACTCAATTGCTATAAGGAAAGACACTTGACTTCCAATGGATTGGAGAAACTCAATACTCGTGGGAGGAGCCAAAACATGTAGGGTACTTCTAAGACACAATGTCATGGTGTACGCACACCAACACGACCACGCACTAATGTGATGACCAAGAGAAACCCATGGAGACCAAATGTCTCCCTACGGTTCCAAGGTAATCCAACCGAAAGATCTGATACCAAGTTATCATGCCCTAATTTTTCAAATCATTTTTTGTAGCAATGATAAAATAGTAAATTGGGATAAACCACTTTCCATCCAAATATATATCAGTTGAGATAACCATTACATAACAACAAGATCCAAGAAGGGAAAAGCCAAGAAGTACAGAGATAAAAGAAGTGTGGAAGTAAACTAAATACAACAGATACTAGAACTGAAATAACAGTACCAGAAAGCGTAACACAAGGGGGGCAAGATCAACAAAGCTCCCACGAGAAAACCTGGCAGACGATCTAAAACTCCACTCCAAAAGCCTCATATCCCTGCAACATTGGGGAAAAGTGGAAGAGGGTCTGAGCTACCACATGCTCAGCAGGAAAACCTCTAACTACTAACAAGCATGCACATAGCGGGTGTGTGCCCAAGTGCAAGAAAAGATCCAAAGTAAAAAAAAGTACAAACAAGACCTCAAGGTAATACAAACACAAGTGCAAAACTGAAAGTAATGATAAGCTTAAGTGCTCCAAGACACACGACTACGAAAAGAAAGTCTCCAAGACTTACTCCAAAAGGGACTATAATTCCAATATAATTTGGCCTTCAACACAAGGCTAGAACAACCCAAGGACTTGCTAACAGAACCCACGGACTACACCAAAACCAAAAGGGCTCACTAAGGGAAACCATGCACTATACCAAAACCAAGACATCAATCATTAACCCATCTCGAATTTCCTTCCAACCATAGGCATTGTTAGAGATTCAGTTCACATATATTTTGAGATGTATTAGAATGATTGGGGTAATATTTTCAATTTTTTCAACCTTGACGAAACAAGGGATAACCAATTTTTCTTCATTCTTACCATTATTATTATTGTAGTTTCCGCGGACAGAGTCCCATCTCAACCTCGACAAGACATCAAGGGAGTAGTAAATTTTATTATCAATAATCGTGCTCTAAGAGATTTAGGTTAGAACTGCTATATAAGCCAGCCAACTATAACTCAGAGTTGTCTGACTCATCGGGAGGGCTCCAGTCAACCCCCATTGCGCAATGTTGTGGATGGAGACCATTCGGGGAACGAAATTCCTGAATATACCATAAATATCTTCAACCCAAACCTTTAGATCGACAGGTTAATACAATTCCCACTTTCATTAATGATAGATTCCAAATTAAAACAAGAGTAACCCTTGTTTGGGCACATACTCTATATTTGACATTCATTGGGTATATTGAATCACTTAATTTCTTTTTTTCAAGTAAAAGCTCAACCTCGGCAACACCTCAAGGGAGAAGATCAAACCTTCCATTTTTGTTTTCAATTAAGTGATTTCACATTCAATACCCAACCTTGACGAGATTAAGGGAGTAAGTCAATCAAATTAATATCTTCCACCTTGACGAGATCAAGGGAGGTCCAAGCCAAATCCAACAAGATTCATGGATTTCCAAGGTTATCCCAATGAATTTTAAGAACTTATACAAACCATCCTAATTATCGAGGTTAGGGCTCCCGACCACATTTTGACACCAAGAGGTTTGAAGGGACTTCAAGATCATCCATATACCCAAAGTCAACCTCAGGCACCTAGGAATGCCAAACACAACCCAAATCAACTCGAGACCCAAGTTGGGGATACTATCGATCATGGATGATTTACATACTACCAAGATCACCACGAACCTCAAAGGACATCAACACAACTCATGGCTATTGACAAATTTAGCCTATAATCCACTAGGACATTTTATCAAACACATGATGGCCATTGAAGTCCAAGGCCACCCGAGGGCACCATAATTCATCTAACACTCCTACAAGCACAATATCCATCTCTACACACATTCTAGCATTTTGACAAATACATGTTGGCCATTGAATTTCAAGGCCACCCAAGAATACCACATGTTCTCCCATGCCCCCACAACCTCAGTAACAATCTACTAGACCCTATACAAGCACAAGGCTAGGGTTAATGAACTTCCCAAATGATTTCATACAACTCCAAACCAACCAATACTCAGAAATTCTAGAGGAAAGTGGCAAGGGGAAAGACACGACTCACATACGCACACACACATTAGGAGAGAGAGATTTACCCACCGGAAGCTACACAACTCAAAATCCTTAGGTGAGGGATTCTTCACAACCCCACAAACCAAGTACACCCTAGGAATGGCCCCGAGGTCCTCTCCGACATTAATGCTTGACGATTCTCTTGATTCTCTACCAATGCTCCACAACTTTAGAGAGAACAAAGAGAGAATTGAGAGAGAAATGGAAGGGAGGTAGAGAAAGGGTAAGAAATGTGTTCTGAACATATACTAGGGCTATCACACGATTTAAGGTGTGTATAATGGCCCTGAAGTGACCAAAATACCCCTCATTAACTTTACCAAAAATAGTCTGCCGGCCAAGTATATTGATATACAGCAGGGCTATATATTGATATACAACAGCTCTGAATAATCCTATAGAAGACTGTATTTCGATATACATGGGGGTGTATATCGAAATACAAACTCTCGGGACAAAATCATTGAAGGAGTATATCGATATATAAGGGGATGCATATCGAAATACAAAGTCTCTGTACAAAAAAGATGAAGGAGTATATCAATATACAACCCTACATTTCGAAATACAGATCAAAGGATAGTGTATCAAAATATGCTCATATCGAAATACAAGGAGATGTATATCGATATACACACAATAAAGAGAGTGGACAGAGGGGTTACATATCGAAATACAACCAAGGGTGTCATATCGAAATATAGAGTATTTCGATATACAACAAGAATTGTATATCCAAATACAAGGAATTCAGGGGCCACACAGAAGGGTTGCATATTGAAATGCAAGGCCTCTTGCATATCGATATGCAACATCAGGGCACTTGCATATCGAAATGAAAGGTCTGGAGTATATCAAAATGCAGAGGAAAAAAGGGAGATTGGGTGTGGGGGCCTCCGGACCTCCCGACACTTGCCTGAATTAACCCAAACCTACCCGATAATAACCAATAGATATGAGCAAAGGATTTACTTCAAAGAATTTACGAAATAAACTTAAATTTGAGTGTTTTGGGATTAAAATCAACCAAAACCAAGTAAATGGAATTAAAATTTCAAGAAATCCTTTAATTAAATTCTCAACCGTTACAATTCATATGTGCACCACGTGACTCCCTTTTATGGATATTTACCACACATACATGCATCTACATCTATTCATCATACAACTCTACTCATCCATACACATTATTTCTTTTCATGTATCTTGGAAACCACACCACTTTCATGCACACATCAACTTTGACAACTTTATACCTTTTGTGGTTTACACCTTTACAGCTTAGATCTCTACTGTGTGACATCTCTACAACTTAACACATGCATAGTTCTACAAGAGATGGCATAATTTCCCAACACTATGTATAAAATGGCATCATGCCCAGCTCTGTGAATACAATGGCATCATGCCCAGCTCTATTAATAAAATGGCATCATGTCCACCTCTGTAAATAAAATGACATCATGCCTAGCTCTGTGAATGAATCAACTCATTTTCCACGATTTTTTTACAATTTTCATGCTTTCACACAACACATAACATATGCATCTTATTATGCATTCATACTCAGCTTATGAACATATCAATTCATTTCCAACAATTCTCTTACGATTTTCATGTTTCCACATCTCACATTATACATGCATCTAACTATGCAACCCACGTACCATGTCAAGTTGGTTACCAATTCACATATTTCAACTAAATCATGCACGTAACCCAGATAGTAAGACTGACGACTATCATATTTCATGTCATTGACTCACACACACCCAAGTTTTTCATTATGAATTCCATAAATTCTATTATTTAGTGTTCAAGACACATATACACATATATACCATCCTTGAATTAAATGATTTCATATTAATTCAATCATGCACAATTCCTTAACAATTTATACATTTGAAAGGAACTACCTCTATGTTCTCATATATATAACATCAATATTATATCTACCAAACTTATTGAAATATTGTATAAATGACATTGGTACTATCTCCTCGGAACATTGGAAGCTCCACTCCAACCACCTATACCAACTAAAATATTCAGAACCAGTACAACAATAGCACATGCAAGTAAATTGATTGAATAGCATCATTATACTACAACATGTCCCAAACCACTATGCAATACCCATAAGCACCCACATATGACAAACACATGAAAATCCCACGAATCATTATGTTGTATATGCCCAAATCCAAGGTTCTATAACCACAAATGTCCACCTATGACGAATGTATGATGAATCAGACACCCACATGCTTACAAGCCATTGATTTCTAGATCTATATGATATTCCATTTTGAATAACTGAAACAATCATGATATAGGAAACCACATGAACAACCACACCCTTCTACAATCGATTAGACAGGATTAATCAGAGATACAACTATATATAGGATTATATAAGAATATGTAGAATGAAAACCCAAGAAAACTCTAATCAAAACCATTCACATACCTTCAAGCACAATGATTTACGATCTATGCAACAACACATGCTTCGGATTTGGGTTTAGGCCTTCGAATCTTTAAAAATAGTACACCATATTTCTCTCTAACTTCTTCTTTCTCTCTGCCTCCCTCTAGCCTCTATCTTATGATAAAAATAAATAATGGAGGCTACAACACACTCCTCCAAACTTATAATAAAATTAGGGCTTCCAAAAACCAATTAGAATGACCAAAATACCCTTAGGGACATTGAAAACCTGAAACCTCAATTTTTCTTCCGTAGGGCCCGATACCAATACCTATGCAACCCTGGTATCGATATATGAAGGCTCTGGAAAAATCTTACTGAAAGTAGATATCGATACCTTGCAAACTCATAGTATTGATACCAGGAGCCACTTGACAAAATCTTAAGAAGAAACCTGAATAGGATACCGATATCATGCTATGCAGATATCAATATCAAGTGCCAAATTAGGACACTGATATCATGCTACGTAGATATCAATATCAGATGCCAAATCAGGATACCGATATCATGCTATGCAGATATCAATATTAGGTCTAAATTTTTAGAACAGCTTCTTCGGGTCCTATGATCCACCAAAGACCCACAATTGCACCTCCCCTTCACCCTAAACTCCACCTTACACATTTTCCCATAATTTTAGACACCGAAATACATTAGAAACTCTACCAAAAACACCTTTAAGCCACTTACGATAATCCAACACCTAACCTCAATCCCATAGAACCCTTTTTTACCAATTCCCCAAGTGCATTAGACTTCATATGCCATTGAAACCTGAATTATCTATGCACCATTCTAAACATAGAATAACACTACAACATCATTCCCCGTACTTTTTGAGCCTCTCCTAAGACGCCCAAACACATCCTCAAGCACTCAAGTCTAT
Source organism: Monotropa hypopitys (assembly GCA_002855965.1). Taxonomy (NCBI): domain Eukaryota; kingdom Viridiplantae; phylum Streptophyta; class Magnoliopsida; order Ericales; family Ericaceae; genus Monotropa; species Monotropa hypopitys. The sequence continues at coordinate 804 of NMUG010005430.1, read as the reverse complement.
CAACACCGAATCATAACTACAAGAGATCTATTATCTTACAAGACCATTAAGGACTCAATGCCTTCAATCAACACCATGGCCCTCAAATAACCATGAGAATACGATAAACAATACTTCCCATGTTATGACCAATTATGATTAAATGCCTTTGCAACTTGCACTACACCATATGTATGCTAGATTATATAACCATGCAACCATTTTCTTAAAATAAAAATGCAAACACCTTTAATAAATCATTTGATGGAAATTAAATGGAATGAGTGTTACAGTGTTGACATTCTTCATTGGTATTCAGTGAGTTTGTTAGATATGAGGTTAAATTTAGGGGTTCTTTTGGACCGGTCCCCAAAATAGACCCGTTTTTGTTTTAGTCCCAAAATAAAAGATCCCGTACCTGTTCCAGTCCCATTTTCGTATTCGGTGCATTTCTTCCAAAACGACAGCTCAAACTCAGGTGATTCCTTCGAAAAACCCTAGAGTTTATCAGCTCAGGAGTTCTTTCAGCTCAGCTCAGGCGATTCCTCTAGTTTCTATCGTTAAGGTTTGCTTTCTCATCAAAACCTTAACTTTTTGTAGTTCATTTTCCATAGTTCTTTGTTCAGGCGATTTCGTTTCTGTTCATTTCCCATCGTTGTTCAGTTTCCGTAGTTGTCAAGTTAAAATCAATTTCTTATTGAAGTGTAACTTGTCAAAAGAACAAGTTACAGTCCAAATTCAACTGTAACTTGTTCAATTGGACTATAACTTGTTACAGTTCAATTGAACAAGTTACACTCAACTGTAACTTGTTCAATTGGGATG
>NMUG010005429.1:0-13138 GCA_002855965.1 Monotropa hypopitys | reverse complement strand
GTCAGTATATGCATGATATGCTGACAAGAAGTTCATGCCAATAATAACATCAAAGTCAGACATAACTAAGAGAATTAAATTCACCCCTAATCACCGATACACTTCACATTCTGCATACATAACCTCAATGATCACTACCTACTATGGGTGTAGTCATTGCAAATGCCCAATCTAATAGCACACAAACTTTATTTAAATGTATGCTAAACACATTTGACACAAAAGAATGGGTCGAGCTCGGATCAATTAAAATTTGTGCATTAACACCAGAAATAGCCATGATACGTGTCACCACTTCTGGAGTTGTCTGAACATGTCGTCATGTCATGGAAAATACCTTTCCTGGTGTAGTAGAGCCACTCCCACCACGATTAATTGTACCACTTGTAATTGTCCCCTGCCCAATTTGAACATTACTGCCCGAAGACGCTACTGGAATCCGAGGCTTCGAACAATACGTCGCTATATGTCCCATTTCACGACAATTGTAACATCTATTCCCCTTTACTGGTTTCAAAAAATCCGTGATACGATGGCCGAAAGAACCACACCTGAAACACTGGTAGGATGCCCCTCGATCACCCGAAACACCCTCCTTGCTTATTGGCACTCTGTCCTTGCCCACTTTGTTGCTTGGAATCACTCTGGCCCTTCCATGCTTGAGATCTCTGTCCACCCTTGTAACTAGTTCTATATTTTCCCGCCTGACTTGATTCAGTTTTACTCCTTTTAAACTATTCCCATCTTCCAAACATTTTCTGCACCTCTGCCAACCATTCTGACAATGTCCACCAAGTCAGCATAATTCTTATCTTTAATAGCTGTTAACCTCATAGCAACATTGGTTTCTAGCCCACTCCTAAACCACCTGCACTTCTTTGCATCAAAATCCACTAAGTCTAGAGCATACCTCGAAGGAGATGCAAACTTGACTTCGTACTCACGCACTGTCATATTTCCATGCTTAAGATTAATAAATGCTGTCTCCTGCTTCTCAAATCGATAAGCTTCAAGACATTGTTGATCGTTGAAGACTCTTACAAACCTTGCTCACTTTATTACTTGTGTAACTGTTGGTTGTACATCCGGTAGTGGAGCTATCATCTGCCTATTGATTGCCTCCCACCATACTAAGACTTAACCTTTCAAGTTGAAGGTTGTCAAGGTCACCTTTTGTTCATTAGTAGCTATCATAGCCACTAAGACTCGTTGAACACTTTTCGACCAACTCTTGGCATCAATAGGATTTACTGTGCCCTCAAATTCTACTGGAAACAATTTCTTAAACTTCTCCAGTAACCCAGTACCTGTCAGTGCTGCAATTGTTTGTTTGGTTTGCCATTGCCTGAATGCAACCTGTTCCTCCTATCATATTGAGATCTTCATTTACGACATTTGTTGGGCGATACATAGATAATGTTATAGAACGTGATGTTGAATTGTTCTTTTGTTCAATTGAGAAGCTTCCATGTTCCTGAGATAACTCTTCTTTTCGCTATTCAAGCTTTAATCAACTGAAACTGTGCTTTATGGATGTAATGAATTTTATTCTTTGACATAAATGTTTTCTTTTTCAGAATTTCAAATTGACCGTGCTTTCGTAGTCATTGAATTGATTTTACGGTGTCTGTTTAGTTTGCTGTTTTTAATTGGCTCATTTTAATGTATTACTTGTAAGATGAATGAGATTATCCATTAACTTTACATCAAAAGTGACTACTTTTGCTTTTATTTTACCATCATCATTTTTTATTTGAGTAATTGTGGAAATTATTTATGGATAGTTTTGGAATATTGTCTCCTTACTGAAACAAATATAGGAATGGGGGTAGAGTAACTTTGGGAAACTCTCGTTATGGAGAAATAAATTTAAGGGATTCTTGGTATTCTTGATTAAGTTTCAAATGTGACATAACAACATAACATAACTCATGTAGTCCCAATCGTTGAGGGTATGGGCGGAGGAAGGATTGGAGACAGACCTAACCTTTGACAATATGCATAAAGTGGCTGCTCTCATAAAACCACTGAAACAGTGGCCCCCTATACCGTCAAAAACCGAGGAGCTAAAGGGGTGTTTTGTTACAGAATCATACCCCCAAATCAAAGCCAAAAGACATCAGAAAGGGTAGACCCAAAAGTCCAAATTACTTTATGTGACATTACCATGCTTCCTTCGTTCAACATCCAGGGCATCAGTATTGCACAATTAAGTTTCAAGTGTGAGATTTTCAGAATACGATATGTAGTCAAAACCTATGACACTCTCTCATGTGTTCAATGAAACTTTGAGTGACTGTAGTTCTCGAGACACTCATTAGGATGCAGTTTTTGAAACCTACACATCTCAGTCAAGTCACTTTTTCATCTATTGTTTGAAGTTGGGGTAAGGCTCCCTATATCCTGCTATAAGTGGGAGCCTTGTATTACTAGGTATGACCTTTTTCACGACTTGAATTGATTTTAATTTTGATATCGTCTCTCTGCTGTTAGGAAAGTTACATGCTCCGCAAAAAAGGAAGACATATGATGGGATACCACCCTTACACAAAAACAGCCTAACAAATCCCGCAAAAATGAGGCCCTATACATGATCATTGGTGCTAAAAAACTCTACAAAATCTTTATTTAGTATCTTTATTCAAGGCCTTCATGAAGTCTGACTATTTTATTTGTGGTTTGCTGTTAATTTCTTATCCGTCAATCAGTGTATTTGTCCTTTTGTGTCTTCCATGCAGACTTTTTTCTTGTTATGTTATGCCTTTAGCTTTAGCTAGCCAAGAACTGGCTTTGTGATGGGTTTATATTGCTTTGGTGGTTAATTGTTTACCCACTTTTCACTGTACAGAGTTTTTTTGGGAACTGATTTTTTCTTCTCTGCGTATATGCTATAGATGAGTGGCTCGAGAATGAAGGTTGCTGGAAGATTCAAACCTTGTCTTCACATGGGTTGTTTTGATCTTGAAGTTTTTGTTGAAATGAACCAACGGTCTAGGAAGGCAAGCATCTGAAATTGATGTTCTATATTTTGCATCTCTTTGTTGGCATGTTCTGTATTTTAGGAAAATTTTCAAGTTATCCGTGTGCCTGTTTGTATATCTTACAAGCATTTTATATGAATGTAGTGGCAATGCCCTGTCTGCCTCAAGAATTATGCTCTGGAAAATATAATCATAGACCCGTATTTCAATCGCATCACATCTAAGGTAGATAAACTCTCTCCTTAATCTTGTTTGTCAGTTACCTGTCTCTGTGATCATTAGTTTTTTTGTTTTTCGTTTTGCTCTAATTTTATGCCACAGATGCGGAATTGTGGAGAAGATGTAACAGAGATTGAGGTGAAGCCTGATGGGTCTTGGCGTGCAAAGGCGGAAAGCGATCATAGGGATTTAGGAGATCTCGTGCGGTGGCACCTCCCTGATGGTACTCTCCATGACCCTGTGGACGGAGAAGCTAAAAGTAGATCTGAAGCTCTTAAGCAAATCAAACAAGAAGGCGTTTCTGAAGGTCATTGTTCCCCTTTAAAACTTGGGATCAAGAAGAACCAGAAAGGTTTTTGGGAAGTAAGTAAACAAGAAGACATTCATGCTCTTTCTTCTGGTAATGGGTTAGAAAAATTTCAAAACCATGGTCAGAATGTAGTCCCAATGAGCAGTAGTGCAACTGGAAGCGAAGACCTTAGTGTCAATCAGGACGGTGGTGTAAATTTTGATTTTTCTGCCAACACTGGGATTGAACTTGACCATGCATATGGATTTATCGGCCCCAATTCTGCAATATTAGGTGATGCAGAAGTTATTGTTCTCAGCGATTCAGAAGAAGAGAATGACGCCATGATTTCTTCTGGAACCTTATACAAGAACAATCAAACTGATGCTGGTGGAGCCACATTTTCCGTTCCCCCACATAGAATTCCTGATTCTTATCCTGAATATCCTACTACTGGTGTTAGTTCATGCCTGGATCTGTTCAATGCTAAAGACGATGAATATGAGACGCCCGCCTGGTCTTTACCTCCTGATAGTCAGGAAGGCCCCAGTTTCCAATTTTTTGGTTCAGATACAGATGCGTCAGATGCCTTGGTTGATTTGCAGCATAGTTCTGTTAACTGTGCCACATCGATGAATGGCTATGCAGGGACTGCTGTGAGATCTGCTTCTTTTGTCTCAGAGTCTTCTATCGATCGTTCCAATGCTGATGTGAATAATGGTTTGGTTGATAATCCATGTTTATTTGGTGATGATCCGTCTCTCCAGATATTTCTTCCTACTAGGTCTTCTGATGCATCCATGCAGCCTAATTTGAGAGATCAACCTGATGTGTCAAACTCTATTCGCTCTGAGGACTGGATATCTCTTAGACTTGGGGGTGGCACGATTAGTTGTCATGGTGAACCTCCGGCTGCAAATGGATTAAGTTCACAGCAGCGCTTGCAATGCAAGGAAGGGGCCAAGAAGATTTCTTTGGCAGAAAGTGGTATTTGCTTTGCATTCTTTTCTCATTTCATCTTCTTCTCTTCTCCTTTCCTCTTCTCTTTCATTTTCCCCATATTTAGTTATTTATTCTTGATAGTGCTTGTTAGACTGTCTGTTTCATGCTTAGAGTTGTATATTTCACACAGTCGGTCCCAAGTCTGGATAAATGAGGAGAGTTGTGCATTAGGTAGCTGACAGCCAATACATAAACCTCGCGTTAGATATGACATGAATCCGATTATACATATGATTAATACTAGGGTTCTCTTCATGTGACGCGTTGTGCCTGCCTCGGGGTGCTTCGAAAAAAATGCAAGGGGTGTTACTTGTCTCCTGGTGTTTTGATATATTTTCTAGGGGTGTCGCATCTGTGAGAATATTATATTGTGTATATTCATTTCTACTTTGAGAGATTTATGTATATCCCTCTAATTAGGATATTTTTCTTGTAGAGTTATTTCCATAGGAGTTATTTTCCTTGTATAGTTATTTCCTTTTACATTTTTGATATGACTCTATATATTGATGTAAAGAGAGACATTGTAATACAATTCAAATAATACATTCAGTCCTTTTTTGTTTCCACAAAAGTTACATGGTATTAGAGCCCTCCACGTGGGTTTTCCATCGTTTAGGGTTTCACGCAGCCTTCCTCTCTCGCTGCCGCCTCCAACGCCGATCGACGCTACAGTGCTCCTCTCTCCCAGACGCATCTCTCGCTGCTGCCTCCTCCAACGCCGATCGACGCTACAGTGCTCCTCTCTCCCAGACGCATCGCTACAGTGCTTCTCTCTCAGCCACCGCCGCCGCCTGTATCTCCCTCCGCCTCACTCAGTCGCTTCTCTCAGTCAGGTCAGCCACCCTCTTGGCTCTCGGTCGTTTCTCCACCCTCGCTACTGCATCCCGTCAGTTGTCCCTCTCCCTCTCAGACGATCCTGACGCCGACGACCCCAGTCGTTTCCCATCATACACCATCGCCGAACACCATCGCCACCGTTCGTAGCCTCTTCCGATGCAGCTCTGTCTCAACATCAGTTCGCCGATCAACTTCAGACGTACCCAGACTGCTAACATCATCCGTTTGTTGTTCAAAACCCGTGCTGACCACCGCGATCTGCCATCCAGACTCGCCCTCAGCCGTCGCCTCTGGATCCGCCACCTCTGCCTCCGGCGTCCATCTTCGACGCTGCTGCCTCTGTCTCGGGCATCCATCTTCGGCGCCTCTACTTCCGTCGACCATCTCTCCGACAAGTCTCACGCCTCTGGTATCTGCTCTCACCATAGCCGCCTCTTCCCCACTGACCACCGTCGCCGACCACCTCTGATCACACCTATGTGATCTGACCGACATCCAACGCCAGATCCACCATTTTCCTATGACAGATCTGCCGCCATCACCACTTTTGCTCTCACCAGAGCTGATCACTGCTGTTCATCAGATCCGTTGCCACCGCTGCTGTTCATCAGATCCATTGCCGCCGCTGCTGTCTGGATTTGCTACCAATCACCTCTGTTGGTGTTGCCCTCTAACGCAACTGCCAATTGCCAGTCGCTCAGATCCAGATCTGTTACTATATTGGGGATTTGTTGATTGTTGCTGCTCTTCCTCTCAGTTGTTACAGTCACGGTTCATCAAACTCGTTGATCACTGTTGATATTGTCAGATTACTGGTTCATGTCTCTGTCTCCTACAAAAATGACCTCAAGATCCTCAGGTTTGCTTGGTTCTCTGTCAGGTATCTCTGCCAATATTTGGATTTTAGATTCTGGTGCTTCATTTCATATGACGCCTCATCTGTCTCTTCTACAAAACTGTGTCCCACCATCTTCCCCTATGACTATACGTACAACTAATGGTTCTCCCTTATCTGTTGTATCTATTGGATCAATTCCCATGACAGAGTCCTCAGTGGTGTCACTCCCACATGTTCTTTATGTCCCTCAACTATCTGTTAATCTTCTATCCATTAGTCAGTTGGATGCCTCAGGATTTGACGTTCTTTTCTCTTCTTCTATTTGTCGGGTACAGGATCGTAAGTCAGGGGAGCAGATTGGGACAGGACGTAGGGTTGGTGATCTCTATGTAGTAGAGAGCCTACATATTGACCCTCTCTCTACTCCAGCAACTTTAACCTCATTCCAGTTAAACAACTCTTCTAGTCCGTTCTTTCTTTGGCATGCTAGGTTGGGTCATCTGTCAACCGATCGCTTACGTTTCTTATCTCAGTCTGGTGTTTTAGGTAAAGTATCTTGCACTGATATTTCTGAGTGTTAAGGATGTAAACTTGCAAAAATGACAGCCTTACCATTTAACAGAAGTAATTCTAGATCTTCTTCTCCATTTACTCTGGTTCATACTGACTTATGGGGACCATCTCCAGTTGCCACTAAAGGTGGTTCTGTTTATTATGTCTCGTTTGTTGATGACTATTCTCGATTCATATGGGTATACCTTATAAAACATAAATCTGATTTCTATGAGATTTATCGATCCTTTCAGTCCATGGTAAATACTCAATTTTCCTCCACAATTAAAATTCTTAGGTCTGATTTGGGTGGTGAGTATACAAAAGGTGCATTTGCTGATTATCTATCATCTCTTGGAACTATACATCAGTCTTCTTGTAGTGGCACTTCCGCTCAAAATGGTCATGTTGAACGTAAACATCGTCATCTTCTTGAAACTGCTAGATCCCTTCTTCTCTCTGCATTTGTTCCCAGTTGTTTTTGGGGTGAAGTAGTGCTCACTGCTGCATTTCTCATCAATCGTATACCCACTCCACTTCTGTCTGGAAAAACCCCTTATGAGGTATTATTCTCTACCACTTCCAATTACTCGCTTCTTCGAGTGTTTGGTTGTGCATGCTTTGTTCTCCTTTCAAAACAAGACCGTACTAAACTCAGTGCTCGATCTACTCTCTGTGTCTTTCTGGGCTATAGCATCACCCAAAAAGGCTATCACTGTTATGATCCCGTGTCTCAGCGTCTCTATGTCTCTCGACACATTGTCTTCCTTGAGCGTCTTCCCTACTATCAGATTCCATCTGCTGCTCCCTCTGTCTCTAAACAAGAATTATTATCCATTGATCCATTTCCAGATGAACTCACCTGCGACGAGTACATAGCTACTGTTCCTGCTGATCATATGTCTACCTCAGATACATCCTCTCCTATACCACCAGCTCCTCCCCTTCTGGTCTACTCACGTCGTCAATCATTAGCACCACTAGATCTTACCCCTGCCTCTACTGTCTCTGTAGACTCCGATCCTGCTCCCCGGCGCTACCCAATTCGTGATAGACGTCCTGTTCAAAGATTGGGTTTTTCTAACACATGTTTTTCAGCTTCTCATTGTACTGCTCTATCTTCTATACATTCTTATTCTGAGCCTCAGTCTTATAAGGAGGCCTGTCAGGATCCTAAGTGGGTCATTGCTATGGAAGAAGAGCTTTCTGCTCTTGCCAAAACCTCTACATGGGAGATGGTACCGTGTCCTGCTGATAAAAATATTGTTGGCTGTAAATGGGTTTTCAAAGTTAAAACTCATTCTGATGGAACATTAGAACGCTCTAAGGCTCGTCTTGTAGCAAAAGGATTTCTCAGGAGTATGACATTGATTATGAAGAAACCTTTGCACCGGTTGCCAAAATGACTTTTGTCCGGACTTTAATTGCTGTTGCTGCTGCTCGTCATTGGCCTCTGTATCAGATGGATGTTTAAAATGCATTTCTTAATGGCTTACTTACAGAGGAAGTTTATATGCGCCCTCCTCCTAGTTTATCTCATTCTCCTGGATATGTTTGTCGCCTTCGGCGAGCTTTATATAGCCTTAAACAGGCCCCTCGGGCTTGGTATGATCGCTTCCAAGGCGTGGTCACTCAGTTTGGTTTCTTTCCCAATGCTCATGATTCAGCATTATTTCTTCTTCGCACTGCCAATGGACTTGTTATCTTGCTTCTTTATGTGGATGATATGATAATTACTGGATCTGATTCTGCTGCTATTGCTCAATCAAACAACACTTGTTTGATACATTCGAGATGACAGATTTGGGGCATTTGCGTTATTTTCTTGGTATTGAAGTTGCTTACTCTCTAAAAGGCTATTTCTTGTCTCAAGCTACGTATGTAAATGAGATTCTTCATCGGGCTCTTCTTATTGACTCCAAAACATCTGCTACACCGATTGAACTTCATGCTCAGTTTGCTCCAACTGATGGGGAACCATTGGATGATCCAACTCTATATCGGGAGCTTGTTGGTTGTTTGGTTTATCTAACTGTGACTCGTCCAGATTTGGCTTATGCTGTACACATTGTAAGCAAGTTTATCTCTGCTCCTCGGACTACTCATTGGGCAGCTTTACTACGTATCCTGTGATATGTTCGAGGCACGATATTTCATGGTCTTCTTTTATCCTCTACTTCTTCATTAGAACTTCATGCTTATGCTGATGCTGATTGAGCTGGATATATTATGAATCAGAAGTCTACTTCAGGCATACATGTATTTCTTGAGGACTCTCTCATTTCTTGGAGTAGCAAGAAACAATCTGTTATTGCTCGTTCTACTGCTGAGGATGAATATCGTGCTATGGCTCATGCCACCGCAGAGATTATCTGGCTTCGTTGGCTTCTTTCTGACTTGGATGCTCTTCAGTCTTCTCCTACTCCTCTCTATTGTGACAACAGAAGTGCCATTCGGATTGCTCACAATATTGTTTTTCATGAGCGCACTAAGCATATTGAGATCGACTGTCACCTCACTCGGCATCATCTTCAAACTGGCACTTTTTCTCTACCATTTGTTCTCTCAAATCTTCAGCTCGCTGACTTCTTCACCAAGACTCACACTGTTGCCCGTTTCCAGTTCTTATTGGACAAACTCTCAACGATTTCTATGCAATCATCGTGAGTTTGAGGGTGTGTGTGAGAATATTATATTGTGTATATTCATTTCTACTTTGAGAGATTTATGTATATCCCTCTAATTAGGATCTTTTCATTGTAGAGTTATTTCCATAGGAGTTATTTTCCTTGTATAGTTATTTCCTTTTACATTTTTGATATGGCTTTATATATTGATGTAAAGAGAGACATTGTAATACAATTCAAATAATACATTCAGTCCTTTTTTGTTTCCACAAAAGTTACAGCATCGGCTCTTGAGTGATGCGATAAATGAGCAAGAGTTCTTGCGTATTTTTGGACGAGCGCGGGTAAAGAAGTTATTCCAAAAAATAAGCTTAAGCTCGCTAGCTAAAATATAGGATCACTGACAGGTAAAACCATGGAGCTAGTTGATTGTATGATTAGAAGGGAATTAGTATAACTTGTTTATAAGGAGACTAATTGAGTTGGAGAGAAAACTAAAGAAATAGAGAGCACCGAGTATAAATTTATTACACTAGAAAGGATAGACATAGGCATAGGGTGGGATAGTTATAACAAAACACCTTAAAGATTCTATTGTCACGGTCATGAGAAAGGGAGATGATTATTTTGGTTAAAGTAGTAATTTGAGAGATTATCATCAATGTTATTAGTATCTACGCATTTCAAGTCAATTTGAATGATCATGCGAAAGTACAATTCTGGGATCAAATGAATGAGATCGTTCAAGGAATTCATTTGGGAGAAAAGATAATTGTAGGCTCCGATTCCAATGGACATGTAGGCTACATTAACCAAGAGTATGAAATGATCCACGATGGTTTTGTTTTTTACTCCTAAAATGAGGACGTGAAGAGTTTTTTGGAACTTGCTGTGACTTTTGATCTTACAATAAAGAACACTTTCTTTAGAAAAGAGGGATGGACACCTTATCACTTATAGGAGCCGGTCTAATAGAAGTTAAATAGATTATTTACTAGTTAAAGACGTAGACCGTTTAGTTTGCAAAGACTGCAAGATCATACCTGGAGAGTGTCTGATGTCGCAACATATGTTTATAGTCTTAGATATTTGTTTGGAAGGTCAACAAAGAACGAGAAAAGAGAGTAGAGACTCCCGGACTAGATAGTGAAGCCAACGAGGGGAGAAATTGAAGTTGTTCAGAGACGAGATGCTAAACGAAGAAAGTTGGAATTTCGATGAAAACAGTGAGGAAATGTAGAATGCGATGACGGGCTCCATTAGAAAAATATTTCAAGAAGTTCTTAGAGAGTCGAAGGGGAGAGATCCCACCTCGAAAGAGTAGCGGTAGAAAAATAGAAGTGATGCCAATTTTTGGAGCTGTAAGTAAGTCTGCAAGGAGGCCAAGAAAGCTGTGGGGAAAGCTAATATGAGATCGTTAGATAACAAAGATGGAGGCAAGGATATATACAAACTTGTCAAATGGAGAGAGGAAAATAAGAGATATCTCTCAAGGTAAGTGCATACAAGATGACTATTTTAGGGTATTAGTGAAAGATAAAGAGATTAAGGGAAGATGTAAGAACTACTTTGATAAACTATTGAATGATAAGCATGAGAAAACTTAAAAGATTAGTTAAAAAGTATAGAGAGAAAAAGACAATCACATGGTTTTTATATACTTAGAAAAGACATATGATAAGGTATCTAGAGACATTATATGCTGGGTCTTGGAAAAAGCATGACAGAAGGATATATTGATGTGGTTAAAGACATGTATGAATGTAATGTCAAAACTTTTAGATCTTCTGTATGGGAAACACGTGATTTCCCAATCACAGTAGGATTACATCAAGGTTCTTTGAGCCCTTACTTTTTTGCCCTAGTTATAGACGAATTGACTAGACCCATTCAGGATGATATTTCATGGTTTATGCTGTTTGCAGATGATATTGTTTTGGTAGATGCAACCGCAAGAGGTGTTAATGCCAAATTAAAAACTTGAAGAAAAAACATTTGAGTCACAAGGTTTAGGACATGTAGGAGTAAGACGAAGTACTTATATTGACATAGTGGTATTTAAGTTTAGTGATAGCCAAATTAATAATGTCGACACAGTGGTCATTCAAAATAAGGAATTACCAAAAAAGTGAACATTTTAAGTATCTTGACTCAATTGTTAACAATGATTGAGAAATTGCGAAAGATGTTACACACAAAATTCAAGTTGGATGGATCAAATGGAGGAGTACCGCGGGAGTGTTGTGTGATTATAGGATGCCTGTAAGGTTGAAGAGGAAGTTATACTGTACGATTGTAAGGCCATCCATGTTATACGATACAGAGTGTTGGGCGACTAAAAAACACGTGAGTAAGATGAGTGTAACTGAAATAAGAATGTTGAGATGAATGCATGGTAAAACTTTGTGAGATAGAATTACAAACGAAAACCTTTGCGATATGATAGAGATAACGTCACTAGAAGCTAAAATAAGAGAAAATAGATTATGGTGGTTTGGACTTGACAATCGTAGGCATGTTGATGCGATAGTTAGGATGAATGACAGAGTTATGACAGATGATGGCACTAAGTGGAGAGATATACCTATAGCACTAAGGGAATAGGTAGACCTAAATTGACTTTTAGAAGTGATATTAGTAAACATCTATGTTTATTAGGTATAACGGAACATGATGCACTCGACAGATCACATTGGAAAAAACAGATCCATGTAGCATACCCTAATTGATTGGGACTTAAGGCTCAGTTTGGTTTGGTTATAATGCTTGTTAGACCTCAGTTCTCCAAAATGTCCATACAATATACGAGATTTCATTGCATCAGCTGGATGGTAATCTCCTTTTTGGAATTCAAGACCAAAATGAATTATCAAATGTTTGAATGTTAGACCTGATACAATCTGGCCATCTGGTAGTTACTGACCATTGAATTTATAGATATTTTCCCCTGACATTCTTCACATGATTGAAAGCAAGGATCTTTTAATGGAGGGATTCGACAACATACCAACTTTTCTCCATTCTGATCACCTCTCTTCAGACCTGAAACTTTTTTGTGTGTCCTTTTTATCATCCTCTTGGTAATTTGTGACAGTACTTGTAGAAAGGTGGTAGAATGACCATCATTAAGTGTTTTTGGGCTAGCATTCTGATGTAATTCATACCTGTTCACTCCATTGCCTTGGTTGTCAAAAATCTTGAGAAGCTTCAGAAGGACTTCCTATGTGGTGGGTGTGTCGAAGATTTAAAGTCACTTGTTAGAATGGCATAAAGTGTTTGTCCGAAGTAAGGATGGAGGCTTGGGGTTGAGAAGCTGGGCATTGTCAACTAGGCTTTGCTAGTCAAGTGTTTTTGGCAATTTACTTGTGGGAGGGATATCTGGAAAAGAGGGATTGTGTCCGAGGATGGAATGACAGAAGGAGCTGGGGGGATTATGCAGAGGTTTTACTCACATGAGTGCATAGTTTTCAAAGGCGTTTTTGTGGCTCGCCCGGGGCGTGGGGCGAGGCGGGGCGAGGCCGAATCGCCTCGGGGCGCAAAAATTTGGGCGATGTGCCAATAAGGCGTTCGCCTAATAGTTTGGGGCTACCGGAGGCGTACGCCCGGGGCCGTTTTTACACCCCAGGCGGTGAGGCGTACGCCCAAAAGGTATGCTTTTCTTTTAATTGTAATTTCATTAAAAAATTAAAAAAATCATATACATACTTAAAAAATCATTCTCTCTCGATGAAAACAGCAGCCGATATAGGGTATGTCTCTCGATCAAAACAGCAGCCGTCCACCAGGTCTC
>NMUG010005428.1:0-13140 GCA_002855965.1 Monotropa hypopitys | reverse complement strand
CTATACCGTGGGGACAGTTCGGAAGAAGATGACGGGTTGGCGAATTCGAGGGCGAATTCTTTCCAAGCTGGGGAGGATGATGTGGATAGCGTGGCTGACGCTTACCTGGAGACTCGGGGGCGTCGGTATGCCCGGGATACCCGCCTAGTAAAACGGGCGTAACTTTTGATACGTAGCTCCGATTTCAGCGTTCTTTGGACCGTTGGAAAGCTATCGGAGAGACGCTCGACGCCTCAAAATAGCTACACCATTTTGAGGCCGAGAGCAGCCCCAAAAACAGCTTATCCGGTTTTTGTATTTCGCCCGCTTGTTTTGGGCTTTTTATTTCAGTTTTTTATTTGCTAGGCCCAACTTGTTTAAGGGCTAGGGTTTTATGGGTATTTAAGGAACACTCTTGTATCGCTTTTCGTAGCTTTGATTGAATGAAAACCCTATAGTGCATTCCTGCACTTTCTTCCCACTCTTTCGGTATTCGCTTCGAATCAACGATCGATTAATGTCTATTGACGTGACATTCTTCTGAATCAACAAGTTCGTAGAAGAAATACATCCTTGTATTTAACCTACTCCTTTGCAGCCGTCATCTTCCATTGACGACTGCATCACATATCCCCAAAATATATTCAAATATCCCACATCGCATATTTCCAATTATTTCATTAACATGAAGTCTCAAAACATATTTTCCCCAATTTATCAAGTTAGATCAAAATTTAAGTTTTCATAAAATTTGGAGCTTTTCAATTCGAGTGGTGGGAACATAGAATTAATATCAACGGGAACCCTTATCCATGAGGCTATCCAAGATTTGACAAGAAATTTGAAGTAAGTCGATCTCAAATGATTTTAAGTACACAAACTCATGTTTTTGTTCAAAACAAAAAGAGTGGAGAGGAAGAACAAGCACATAGACATATAGTGTTTAGAGATTTCTACATTTGAATGGAGAACCCGGAACACCCTAGATCAGGGTTCTTCATAACCACCATTGATATGTACGTGGATGTGTAGATCTCGGTTTCAGAAACGTCATTAACGAAGGAGGTTTCTCTCAAAACTCTTTGATTTGGGAAGACAAGGAGAGAGAAGGTGGGGGAGAGAGTGAGGTTCGAGAGAGAGAGAGAGAGAGAGAGAGAACATACTGTGGGTTCCTGGACCCTGACCCAACTTGCTCACCAACTTTTTGAATATGAATCAACCCTGCAACCACAGAAAACCGTTAGAGTTGTTTGGCACCATCCGTCGGAATGGCACTCCGATGCCTAAGTTAGATGAGTGCGTATGATAGAAAAATGCAATATCGTAAGTGCTCTGTAGAACCAGAATCCGAGAGCTTACCCAGTATACTCTATTTATATTTATAGTGTTCCCGTAGCGCCTAATTCTGTGCCATTACTGCTAACTGTTAGGGTAATTCGCCACGATTCCCGGGAGTGTCCAGGACCATTCATGGTCTAGTAGTAATCCGACCAATAAATCTCATGATCCGGTAGTTCGTTATCCTGCCCATTGGGCCATGGTCCGGAGACCAGTAGTTGCTGTACCACGACAGATCCACCGTGCTATAGCCCCTTGTCTTGTCTTGACCCCATGGTCCGGTACAGGTAGTCTGTCGGGCTACCTAGGCACTGCACTGCCTCATGTCCCAAATGATATATTGGGTCGGTAGCCCACCGGTTGACCCATCTGACCCATCCAGCCCATACTAGGCTTGCCCCCAATGGGCCTGCTCCTTGACCTGGCCCGTAGGCCTTGTATGGTTCGGTTACCATAATAGCCCCTCAATACTTACGAGGAAACTAGGCCGCAAGTATTGAGTCCGTGCTCCGGTTGAGTACCGATTCAATCCTTGTCTTTCGACCCAACTGACCACTGTGGTCCGAGAGCACTTTCCTTATATGACCGTATCATGATTTACCAACCCATCGATCATCCATTATCCGAACCCCTAGACACGTGCCCCATCCGACGGTGATGATACATCTTATGGAATCTTACGGACACATGTCATCATCATGTATTCCGTGCTTTGGTTTTCCCGCCCGTCCGTTTTGAATTCCAAACGGCAAAAATCCGCCTATATAAGCCCGGAGCCCGCCATTTTTCCCTTCCCCGATACTTGTGCATGTGCGCTTTTGCTGGTGAGCTGCCACTACAAGTTTCCTGATCCCTTTCCTGTATCCAAAGCATTTCAAAGCTGCTGTAACTAAGGTAATTCCTCCTTCTTGAAGTTCTTGAGTCATTCTCGTTGAATTGGGGGTAAAAACGCCTCCTTTCTGAATAGAAAGTCCCTCTGTGCACTATTGCACCACCAAGGGCACTGTAGCACTGCTGTAGTGCCCGTTCTGCTGCCCTTCGCTCGGACCATAGCCTCAGATCCTCTTCCTTTCTTATTTGATCAGGTCCGAGATGTCTGGTAACCGAGATGGTGCTGCCGAACCAAGTGGAAATGTTGCCGAGCCTACGGGTCTTAGCCTGTTTGTCAAATACTTCTCCAGTCCCCAGAACCTAGGTTCCTTCTGCCAGAAGTACTCCGTACCGGATGAAGTTTTTGTTGACTTGGTGCCTTTTGACGCTGATGGTGCTCTAGAGATCTGGCATAGGCGGGGACAACTCATTGTCCCCTTAATGGCAACCATCGATGGAGGGCTCCAGTTCCCCATCACCGATTTTTTGGCCTGGATCCTCAATTCTCTCAGACTAACCACAGTCCAGTTCACCGTCAACTTCTACCAAATCGTGATGTCCCTGGTTGAGTTGAACCGCCTATACGATTTGAACATAGGCATGCTCGAGTTCTTTGGGTTGTACTGCATAAACCAGAACAAAGCGTCCAAATGCTACTTTCCTGCAACCCGAAGGGGTGTGATTTGATCCTAGACCATCTACCGGACTTAGACGCATGGACCAATGAATTTATAGTGGTCCGGACCGGTATAACAATCCGAATTACCCCGTCCCCTGGGCGGTCGGCACCCTCTGTAAGTATGCTTCATTCTTTCAGTTGAATCATCATTCCAGACTATGCTCTAATCCTTGAATTTTTGCTCGCAGGCACCCGGACCGTTACCCGTAACAAGAACGCTGCCGCAATTGACCGAATCAAGAGGATATTCGAGATCCCGCTGTCTTCCCGGGACGCACCGTCTCTTCTTGGGTACAAGCCGATGTACCAATCTTTTATAAAGGGGAGGGCTCCAAAAACCCAGTGCCCGACCCAGCTAACTTCGTCTCCAACTGTTCAGATAGTTGCCCGGACCGTTGTGCCCCTTGTTAGTCCGGAGAACACGGAAAATATGTCTGCCGAAACACCGCTAATGGCCAAGAGGAGAGCCCGTCAGGTCTGGGACCTACTGGTGGAACACTCGGACGACCCCCCCGACTGGGGCAGTTCCAGCTGCCTCTCCTGCTGCTATTGACGTTCCGGAAGCGTCTCTCCAGATTCTGGACCTTACGGAGGATGCTAGGGATTCTGCCTCTAGCAAAAGGAGGAGGCTTGATTTCGAGGGCATCCACCCAGAACCCTTTGCCGATGTGCTTGAACATTTGCTGGAGGACGTCAACTCCTCGAGCCCTTCGCTACGGCGCCCCAACTTTACATTCAATGACTGGGCTGTGACGAACATCGACTTTGTTGTCACCCCGGGGGTGGCCCCAGCCTTGGTCCGGGCAATCATGCTCCTGAGGGATAAGGAGTCTCTTCCGAAGTCCCGTGATGAATTGTTCTCATCCGAACTGGCAACAATTTTCCAGGTATGGTTGAATTTTTTCCATTGTTCTTGCTATTGATGATATGCTTTGTCTAACTTATGAGATCCAGTGATGTAGGTTGCCCAACGGATGTATGGGGCGTGGTCTTAGACCGTGGCCCAAGATGCTGCACCTACTACGGAGGTTGGGCTCCGGCAAAAGGCGTTGAGGCGATTGTGGCCCAAAGTTGAATGCGTCCCATGTGTTGAATGCGTCCTAGGCGTTGAGGCGGTTGAGACCGTGGCCCAAAGTTCTTACGCCCAGGTGTTGAATGCGTCCCTCCAACAGAAGCTGGATGAGGCGGTTGTGGCCCGGGATGAGGTAGTGAAGGCCCGACGGAGACTGTGAAAGCCTTGCCCGAGGAGACGAAAGCCCGACTGGATGATGCTGAACGTCATAAGGCCGAGCTGTAGGAAGCCGACGCAACGGGCTATGATGCTGGTTTTGATGCTGCCAGAGAGGAGTACAAGAAACAGATCATCTGGGCCATGGAGGTAAACCTCTGGAAGAGATATCTTCAAGGTGTTGATGCTGCCTTAGTACCTCCTGACTCGATATTGCGGGCTCCCCTCCCCGGATCATCAGCTCCTGTCCCATCCGGTTCGGTGGCAACGGACCCATAATCCTCCCAACCTCCGGAAGCAGTTCCCCCGGCCTGTCCTCTACCAGCTAATACAGGGGATGTGGCATAGGGTAGGCAATTTTTATTCCGGTGTAGCGCACCGATGATTCTAGTTGTGCTCTTTGTATTTTTCTTCAAATGTCTATAATTTGAACAACTCCTGTTTGTAATGAAGTGTCGCTTGTAGTCTCTCGGAGTGAGGCTGTAGAATTTTTAATGAAGTTTGAAGTATATGCATTTGTGGATTCTTTATTGAAAGACATCTCAGACCTAAACATTGCTTTTATGATTTCTGAGGTCAACCTAGTGGGTTCGAACCAAGTGAGTTGTGGGTGGATACAGGGGCTACTCGTCATGTTTGCTCCGACAAGAATATGTTCACTATTTTTTCATAGGTTATAAATGGTGATAATTTGTTCAGGGAAAACTCAACAACTTCCAAGGTTAAGGGTATGGGAAAGGTGATACTGAAGATAATTTCTGGCAGAGAGCTGACTCTCAATAATGTGCTCTATGTGCCTAAGATTCGTAAGAAATTGATTTCTGGGTCTCTTCTAATCAAGCAAGGTCTCTGCATAGTATTTAAGGCAAACAAAGTTGTTATGACCAAGGTAGGAGTGTATTTAGGAAAAGGTTATATGGTTGATGGGATTTTTAAACTCAATATTATAACTGATGTTCCTACTGTGATGAATAATAATGGAAAAACTCCTTTCGTTTACTTGCTTGAGTCTTATATTTTATGGCATGGTAGACTAGGACATGTTAACTACAATGCAATTCGTAGATTAATAATCCTAGATCATATACCTAAATTCCATATTGACTCAAACCATAAATGTGAAACATGTGTGGATGAAAAAATAACTAGGTTATCTTTTCAAAATATTCAAAAGAGCAATGAGCCTTTAGGGATAATCCACACTGACGTTTGTGACTTAAAATTTATCCAAACACGAGAAGGCAATAAACATTTTATTACTTTTGTCGACGATAGTACTAAATATTGTTATGTATATTTACTTAAGAGCAAGGATGAAGCTATCGAGAAATTCATTCTTTATAAGAATAATGTTGAAAATCAACTTAGCAAAAAGATTAAGGTGTTTCGGAGTGATCGAGGTGGTGAATATGTTGCACAATTTATTGAATTTTGTGCTCAACATGGAATAATTCATCAAGTCACTATACCTTACTCTCTTCAATCAAATGGGGTAGCAGAACGAAAGAATTGAACCTTAAAAGATATGATGAATGCTATGTGAGGGGAAGCAATTCTCTCGGCAAACTATATCTTGAATAAGGTTCTTCGGAAAGATATAGATGAGACCCCTTATGAACTTTGAACAAATCAAAACCTTCGTACAAATACTTACGAATGTAGGGGTGTCTAACAAAGATGACTGTTCTACCACCTAAAGCGGTCAAGATAGGACCAAAAACGGTCAATTATGTGTTTATTGGATATGCACACAATAGTAGTGCATATAGATTTCTTATGCATAAATATGATATTCCAGATATTCACGCAAATATTATCATGGAATCAAGGAATGCTCAATTTTTTGAAAATATATTTCCTTGTAAGATAACAACTGAGTCTAGCTCAGCTAAACAATTGTTGGACACTGAAGTAGAAAGTAATTCAGACAAACAAGATGAGTACGACGACCTTAGAAGGAGCAAAAGGACTAAGATATTAAGTCCTTTGGTCCCGATTTCATCATGTATTTAATGGAATCTGAACCATAGTCATACAAGGCTGTTGTGTCCTCACCTGAAGGTCCTCTATGGAAAGAGACCATCAAAATTGAGATTGAGTCGATCCTACAAAATCACACTTGGGAACTAGTGGATCTACCAGCAGGGTGCAAGCCTTAGGGTTATAAGTGGATTTTCAAGAGGAAAATAAAAGTGGATGGCTTAATTGATAAGTACAAAGCTAGGTTTGTCATCAAAGGCTATAGACAAAAAGAAGGCCTAGACTATTTTAACACATATTCTCTTGTGATGAGAATAACATCCATACGGATGATATTAGATATTGCGTCGCTACGCAATTTAGAAGTACATCAAATAGATGTTAAAATGACTTTTCTTAACAGAGATTTAGATGAGGAAATCTACATAGAGCAACTTGAAGGGTTCAAAGCTCTAGGCCAAAAAAGGAAAGTTTGTAAGCTAGTGAAATCACTAACTGGCTTGAAGCAAACACCTAAGCAATGACAAGAAAAGTTTTATAATGCTATGATTTGTAGTGGCTTTAAAATCAAGGAATGCGACAAATTTGTATATGTCAAAGACAACAAAGATGGCTATGTCATCTTATGCTTGTATGTAGATGACATGCTTATTGTCGGCAATAGTGACAAGATTATCAAAGCCACTAAGAATGCGTTAAACTCAAAGTTTGACATGAAAGACATGAGACTTGCTGAAGTCATTCTAGGTGTAAAAATCACACGGACACCGAACAGACTTGTCTTGTCACAATCGCACTATATTGACAAGATACTTGAGAAGTTTAACAAGTCTGATATAACTATAGCTAGGACTCCAGTTAATTTGAGCCTCCATTTGTCTAAAAACACTGATGAGTGTGTGTCTGAATTAAAATACTTATGTGTAATTGGAAGCCTCATGTACTTGATGACATGTACTAGACCGGAATTAGGCTTCTCCATTAGCCATTTGAGCTGCTACACGAGTAATCCAGGAATTAATCACTAGAAAGCCATTACAAGGGTGTTCTATTATCTAAGGTACACCCATGATTGAGGACTTCACTACAACACCTATCTAGCGGTACTTAAACGGTACGCTGACACAAATTGGATTTCTGATATGAAAGATTCCAAATCCAGTAGTGGTTATGTTTTTACTCTTGGTGGTGCAACTGTCTCTAGGAAATCTTCTAAGCAAACCTGTATAGCAAGATCTACTATGGAATCGGAATTCATTGCTTTAGATAAAGCTATGGAAGAAGCAGAAATGTTTCACCAATTCCTTGAAGATATTCCGAAATGGCCTAAGCCTATGCCTGCAATCTGCATAAACTGTGATAGTCAATCAGCAATTGGTAGAGCACAGAGCAATATGTACAATAGAAAGTCCCGACATATTCATCGTCGATATAATTCCATTAGGCAATTTCTCTCTCACGGTGTTGTCACTCTTGACTACATAGAGTCAAAGGACAATATTGCGGATCCGCTAACCAAAGGGTTAACCAGGGAGCTTGTTGCTAAAGCATCGAGGGGAATGTGCCTAAAGCCTAAGACGAATAAAGATATTATGATGGAAACCCAACCTAGTTGACTGGAGATCTCAAGATCTAAGTTCAAAGGGACAACTAATCATGTCCATCTAGTGATGTCACTGAAGAGTTTACACTCATGCTCATTCCTATGATGTAAACAACGATAGAAACAAAATCAGGTTGAACTATGCTCTTAATGATTCTTATGCATTGATATGCCAAGAGGTTACCTATGTGAGTATGAAGTGAGGTAGCTTCTTTGAAAATTTAGGAAGGCGAAATTCTCGAGAAAATATTTGCAGAACAAGACGAAGTGATTAAAGTCCATAACGATCACAAACAGTGAGAACTATGTTGTGTGTGGAAAGGTCCTGTGTGTGGTCTATTGTCTCGGATTACATAAATGATGGAACAATTCAAAACTTTATGTTCACTGGTCATCCAGTAATACCCGATAGGCTTTCACAAGGAAAGGTTCAAAGCCAAAAGATACCTATCCTATGCAGGACTGATCCAAAAGGACTATCTCTCTCTCTTTCCGAGTCTCTTGTTATCTCGATCATTTCTTTAGAAATTTGAGGGTTCACTGCCAAATTTATTCATGTGGGGGATTGTTGGAAAATTTTGGCTTTTAAGCCAATATTTTAATAGATTTTGGTTAATATTTATTAATTAAATATGAAATCATTTGGAATAATTCGTAGTGGGAGTTAATGCTCCTAAGTGGGGGGTTTAATCCACAAAAGAATCATTAAAATTCATTAAATAATGAATGAGAAACTGCCACTCAAAGTGGAGTATTCTCAATGGTGGGTGAGTATTGAAATACTCAATCACACATTGGAAAATGGGGCATCAAGTGGTTGGGTATATTAGTAAGGAGTGTGACTAAGTGTCACAACAAGTTTAAGTGGAAAGTAAGATGAAGTGCGCTTCGAATATTTTCCCACATCGCGTGTCACCGTCACCCACCCGGTCAGTCGTGCTCGAGCCCCGGGCCCGGGGTCCGTTCCTCAAGGATTCATGGGAATGTGCCCCATGCCAAGGGGCCTATCCTTTTATAGGAAATCCAATTGGATTGGTCTTGATGGTGGGCGTGAGAAATCAAATTGGATTGAGCTAGATTGGGCTTGGCTTGACTTGGTTTTGTGGGCTTGGCTTGTGGGCTTGATCCTACCTGACCCAACCTATATACCCAGAGACCTTCCAATTCCTGTTGCGTCTCTTCATTTTCAATAGACTTTTCTTTTCATGTTGTGTCTCCTCACAGAATTTAAGAATCTCTTTTGAGACCATCAGTCTCATCCCTTGCAGTATATATACTGGCAGACTTCCCCTTGTATTGATCATTCATAAAAAATACTCTATCATTACATTCCTTCTCAAAGCTCTAGCATTATTGTTATGTGTTCCTTTCTCGTCCAGAGAGAGATCAGTTTAACACTCAATCAATTCGATAACAGTAAGAGTTGGTGCACCTTACTGGCTAACTGGCTGTATCCTAGAAGACTTTCGCCTACTGCAAACCTCTCGGACCTCCGGCGGGATGACTAAAAAGTGTTAAGGAAACTGTGTTAATCACAAGCCCCCGACAAATTTCATTTCATTTCTGGTTTAAGGTTTCCCCCAATTAACAGCATTGTTTTATGTTTTGTTCATCTATTTACTTTCAAGATTTTTCCCTCCAATAGTATGTAAGAAAGTTAAAATGTTGATCAATGAATGAATTGCTGCTGGAGAGCTGAAACTACGAGATGTTGACCCGTTCTCAAGTTGTAGAGATCACGAGATCCCGAACAACTTTTGCTTATTTCACATGCATACAAAACATCCAAGAAGTGATTGTGGGTCTATTTGAAGGATTTTTAAAAGAAAATTGTTGGACAATGAATTAAGGGTCTGTGACACAAGACCGAGGAATGTCTGTGAGAGGTCGTATCCAAAACACAAAGGCAATGAATATATGATCAACATGGCATCATGTTATAGCTTTTGTGGAGAGGATATTAACGAGGTTTGTATGGCATCTTACAGTGATCACCTATAAGAGTTGGTAGGCCATGAGCTGCATGAGGTGATGCTTGATCTAGAGGTAACGATCAAGATCTTACAAAACTCCACCAAGATTAAAACCTTTTTGATGGTATGAGACTCAATGATGGAGAAATGCTAGAAATAATAAAGTCCATTATGGACATTGTGGAGCATCACCAAGAGGTGTGTATGACAACTAGAGGGTCTATGTCGTGAATTGTGAAAGAAGGGACCAACACTATCTCTATTGCACCCCGACCCGATTATACTGCTCTAATGAGACTGCATCGTGCAGGAGAAAGACGACA
The DNA here is from genome assembly GCA_002855965.1 of Monotropa hypopitys. Classification (NCBI taxonomy): domain Eukaryota; kingdom Viridiplantae; phylum Streptophyta; class Magnoliopsida; order Ericales; family Ericaceae; genus Monotropa; species Monotropa hypopitys. Next base: position 3,167 of record NMUG010005428.1, on the reverse strand, counting down.
ATCAAACATGATTAACTTTCTAATTCAAGTCATTAGATTACTTAATTGAATTGTTCTTTCATTTCACATCAAACTCTAATCACGCTCATTAAGATTTCATCACAATAAGTAAATCTAAATAAATCACATTGTCTAAATAGTGACTGTAGCGTCTGGACCTGGGCTCCGAGGAACCGGCCCTGTCACCATCGGATTCACTCTCGGGCCTTGGTGGTCCTTCGGTGCCCCGACCCGTCGAAATTCTGGACCTTCGGCGAACATTACTCGGCGCAGCGCCACACTTTGGGGCTCGAACGCTAACCTCCATCTTCCATACCAGACAGCAGAGCATTAACATTATCCTTTCGGCAAGGGCTCAGCCCTACGCCGACCGGCTCTCTAGCGGAGGGTTCCTCTCCGGCAAAACTCCAGCCCAAGGCGCCTCGAACGCCTATTCATGGGCCCTCGTCCGTACGACTGACCCGGCCCACCAAAGGCCCCGACCCATTTGACTTACCATGTGCATCGTTCGGGCCCAGGGTCGTACGGAAGAGCCCACGACAAGCGGCCCACACGCCAATCTTGAGCCCCAAGACAACCTTCCCCTATAAATACCCTTTCAGGGGTACTGTTCACGGGATCTGATCCCCGACAGCTACCCTCCGGCCTCGACCTGCTTCTTTCTGTCTTTCCTTCCAGAAAAAGACCAACTTAAGCATCGGAGGCCCCGTTGGTCAGAATCGACCGGCGGGCACTAACCTTTGTTTTGCAGGCGCCAAGCAGGAGGACCCAGTTTACTCTTTGCAAGGACCACGCAAGTGTCCGGATCAGAGACCGACGTCCAACCTCCAGAGGGTCACCAGTCGGGAGAGTTCAAGCAGAAAATCAGCCATCACAATTGGCGTTCACGGTGGGACCTAAATCCCATCCTTGGTGGTAACTTAACCCTTGCCTCAATTGCGATCCCTCCAGACCTTACTCCATGGATGACGCAAATACCACTCCGACGAACCAGGACGCCTCTCTGCCCCTCCCTCCACCTCAGCCGCCTCAGCACACTTCCATGGGGATTTTTGCCTCTCCCTCCGGGTTGACGCCGAAGCTTGGTTCGACCTATGCAGCGGCCATGGACTGGTTACTCAAGGAGAAGGATGCAGAAATCGCCCTCTTGAAAGACCAGGTGTCCAGAGTCGCCGTCGCCACTGACTCGGTCTCCCGCTCATCGGAACGAAGGCTGAACAGGGACCGCTCGAGGGAAGCCCGAGAGCGCAAGAGGAAGAGGGTGGCCGGAAGTCAGGACGGTCGGACGGCCAGGGCGGAGGAGGAGGACGGGCGGCGCCCCAGACGTTGTGAATCCCCCTTCCAGTGGGTGATCCTTAAGGATATCACCCCTCCCACTGTTCATGTTTGAAGGAGGGGAATTCGTTGAGGTCCATCCATGTGACCTCCACGATCTGCTGCCAGGGCCGGGGGAGACTGGCCGCCCATCTGAGAGACCCCACCATCGTCACAGGGAAGAGGAGAGGCACCATCACCACTCTCCGGCCTCAAACAGCGACGAAAGGGAGCATCGGCAGCACCAAAGAGACCAGCAGGCCGACCGTTCTGTTGGATAGGCCTATCATGCTGTCGATGCTCGCCTGGAGCAGCACAGTCTCTCTCCGTTCTCTCGGGCTATCGATTCGGCCACCCTCCCTTCGGGGACCAGTCTACCGAAGTTCCCAAGGTATGATCCAAAGACTGACGCTTACACCCATCTCATCTACTTCCGACAGATCATGGCACTCTACTCTTCGAGTGATGCCGTCTTGTGCAAGGTCTTCCCAACGAGCCTTGGCACTCAAGGCTCACTATGGTTCAACAAGCTCCTACCCCAGTCCATCCGGAGCTTCAGGGATTTGGAGCGGGCCTTCCTAGCTCGCTTCGTCACTAGCGGGAAAGCGAAAAAAGGAGTTGATTCCCTAATCAGCCTCATAAAGCATCCGGAAGAAACACTCCGGCAATATGCCGACCGTTACTGGGAGCTCTATAACAACATCCAAGACTGTGACCAGGGGATCACCACCTCTTCCTTCAAGCTGGGTTTAGAGTCTGAGAGTCCTATGCTCCGGGAGCTCATGCTCCATCCTGCAGAGAACATGGACGATCTCATGCAAATGATAGATAAATTTGGCCAGCTGGAAGACCTCCTGACCGAATGTGCTTTTGTATGGGCGCCTCAAGCCAAGCCTGCCCCTGTCCAGCATAATCGGAGGCGAGTCAATATTGTGAAGACGGGAGAGATAAAAGCGCCAAAACCGGAGGACTACGTGGCGGAGACGACAGTCTTCATGGAGCCTATCTACATCGTCCTCCGGCAGATTAGGGATGAACTCTTCTACAGGGAGCCGTACCACAAGACCGAGGGGAATCATCCCAATGGGAAGGCCTTCTGCTCTTACCATAGGGAGAAAGGCCACTACACAACGGCCTGCCTCCCCTTCAAACCTTACATGGAGCATTTGGTCCGACACGGCCACCTCGACAAGTGGATTGATCGACGTAGGACACCGGCAACTCGGCCCAATGCTGTTCAGGCCGAAGAAATTGTCCCGGTCATCCCTTGATCGGTTCCTTGCTCCGATAAGCTTCCTGACAAACTGACCGACTGGTTTGTCTAAACCCAATTTTGTGACTCTTTTCCTTCGGCGATCAAAGAATTATATTTCTGTATTTCTGCCTGCTTTGTGCTTTTCATCTCTTCAGGTGTTCGCGCTATGGCTCCGGCAGGCACAGGCTTCGGGCTTTGTTATAACATGTCGTCCATCCCATGGCTTTGGCAGGTGCAAGCTTCGGGCTTGGTTATAACCTGCCGTCCACCTCATGGATCTGGATTTGATGTCCATCCACCTTTGAAGACCGACCGTCTGGCTTAGCCAGGTCACTGCAATAAAGACCATGGCTCCGGCAGGCGCAAGCTTCGGGCTTGGTTATAACCTGTCGTCCACCCCATGGCTCTGGATTATGATGTCCATACATCCTTGTGGCTCCAGCAGGCGCAAGCTTCGGGCTTGGTTATAACCTGTCGTCCATCCTGTGGCTCCGGTAGGCGCAAGATTCGGGCTTGGTCATAACCTGTCATCCACCCCATGGCTCTGGATTATGATGTTCATCCATCCCTATGGCTCCGGCAGGCGCACGCTTCAGGC
>NMUG010005427.1:0-13139 GCA_002855965.1 Monotropa hypopitys | reverse complement strand
TCTTCGAAGCTCAACTAAACTTAGAAGACGATGTCACTTTGTAGCGGGATTGTAAGACATGCTTCATTTTCTGTGTTTTTGTGTAGACAACCTTCAACATTGTTTTATACCGGGGGTGTGAGGGCGGGAGCCCCCACGGGATATTTTTGGACCTCATTGTGTAATTTTTGCTATAGAGCCGGCCCTATGTTCCTAAACAGAGAGAGGCGAGCGAAAACCAAGAAAGAATTTGAAAAAACAAGATTTTTCGTTAATTTGAAAAAGGCGCACGCCTCGAGCGCCTCAGCCGCGCCTCAGCCGCGCCTTATTGAAGGGGCTGCGCCCCAGCCTTCCCGAGGCGCTGGACCCGCGCCCCACCGCGCCTCGCGCCTAGGCGCGCGCCTAGGCGCGACTTTCACAACTATGGTACATATTGTGAGTGATTGGCACTCAAAAGTGCAAATCAATGTCATCATTTCCCTTAACTTTCGCATGGTTTCATTGCTTAAAGCTTGACATTAGTATGATTTTCATGTTAACATCTATTTTGGATCGTTATTGTGAATCCAAGCTAAAATGACATATTTTGCGGTCCCTTTCATATTAATTTATTTTACAGGTCATTTGATGGAAGGTGCAAGCAAATGAGGGAAGTAATTGGCGAGCAAACAATGAAGAAATCCTGAAGTCTCTCAAATTCTACTCTAATTCCCGGAAGTAAATTAATTCATTACCGGGAATGCAAGGCAAAGAAGTGAATCAAAAGTGATCAGAAGCATTCATTCCCGGGAGCCATGTTGTAAAAGGTGCGCCTAGGCGCGCACCTAGGCGCGAGGCGCGGCAGGGCGCGGGGTAAGGGTCTCGAGAGGGCCAAGGCGCAGCCCCCTCAAGAAGGCGTGGCCGAGGCGCCGAGGCGCGGCCGAGGCGCCGAGGAGCGGCCGAGGCACGAGGCGCACGAGGCGCGAGCCTTTTTGTATTTAACGAAAAATCCTATTTTTTCAAAGTTTTCGTTTTTATTCATCTAATAAACACTAAAATTAATTAAACTCGATACATACCTTAATCCCTGAGGAGAATGACCTGGTACTTACCAGAATTTATTATGCTTGATTGACAAAACTTATGGTGTGAATCACTTGTGCTTGGGTGATTCAACCTATTTTCTGTTTTATTCTTCAAATTCCCAAATCTGAAAATTCAATTGCACAATCAATTATTTTTAGATCAAGCATTTTTGGTGCCGTTGCCGGGTATTCACTTTTTAGATTCAATTGCACAATCAAGTTTATTTTTAAATCAAGTTTATTTTTGCCCATCGATCCACTCATTGTGCCGCTTTACTATGTATCATGTGGTATGTCCAAGGCATGATATTTCAGGGTTTTCTTTTGTTTTCCACCTCCTCATTGGAACTGCATGCTTATGTTGACATTGATTGGGATGGATTGCAAGTCTACCTCGGATATTTGTATTTTTCTTGAGGATCCTCTCATTTCCTGGAGTAGCAAAAACAATCTGTCATCGTTCGCTCTACTGCAGAGGCTGAATATCGTGTTATGGCTCAGGATACTACTGAGATTATTTGGCTTCGTTGACTCCTCTTTGATTTGGATGCTCCTCAGTCTTCTACACCTCTCTACTAAGACAATCGTAGTGCTATTCAAATTTCTCATAATACTATTTTTATGAGCGCACCAAACATATTGAGATCGACTGTCACCTCACTCGTCACCGTCTTCAAATTGGCACTATTTCTCTACTGTTTGTTTCATTCACTCTTCAGACTATTGATTTCTTGACAAAGACACACTGCTACTCGTTTCCAACTCTTATTGGACAAGCTCTCAATGATTTCTACGAAATCATCATGAGTTTGAGAGGGGTGTCCTGTCAACATGGGTACTTTAACATTTGGGGGGTCTGTTCAACCCAGTGCAAGAAAGAAGATTAAGTGTGCAAGTTGGCAAACAATGGAAATGTCTGATTTCATTCTCCAACTCTTTCATGCTTGACATTGCAGTGTTCAACCTCTAGTGTGAGCAACTCTATTTAGTCTTCTTCCAACACCAAAGCATCACCAAGACTCATAATTGAAGTTTTTCCACCATTCAAAAATTGCTTTGTAGTCTACCTGTTTCACGTTCTTATATCATAAAACATAACTGCTTGTGCTTTGTTCATTCTACAACTTAAGGAACATCACAATAGAAGAACCCAAGTAAAAATTCAGAGTATAGATGAACAGGACGCTATCAAACCAAACTGAGCCTTTAGGTCCTAAATCCCAATTAATTTGATTTCCTCCAAAAGACATAGTGCATTTTCCTAATTTCGATTCAGACGCCATCAAATATCCATTTTGGGGTCTTCTTTTCTCAAGAAAAACATGGGTATAAATAAGTAGCATTAAGTCATTCAAATACCAAACACTAGAAAAGAGAAAAGAAAGACAACTTGAAGAAAACGAATGCAAATTCACCGTCACATATCTGGCTAGAGAACATAATTGCAAAAGTTGGCATGTTTAGAACTTTAAGAGCATTATAGTATGGAGAGTAAGATCACAACACATTCAGCACGTCTAAAATGCAGATAACTCGTAGGTAAACAACTTAATGACCTTCAGACCAATATATTAAATATGACATACCTCGTCATCGTCGTCAAAATTCAATTCGTATATGCCTTCATCATTTAGCCATAGGTTGAATATAATTACTTTTGTTCCATGCGCCCCAATATCCTCAAACTAGATTACGCAAAAACTACAAGTCAGGGGACATAAAGGTATAACTGTGACCATAACACAAAATAATACCAATGACTGGATTCACAAGATGTAGCTTAAGAAAACAATCGCTAAACAATGTACACTAATGTCAGAAATTTATGTACCAGGAAATCAATTTTAATCCTGATGGAACCTTTGCCTCATGGTCTCTCTCCCTCTCCAAAAACTTCCTCAACAGACACCATCCTAAACCATCATTAAATCTCCCCTGTTGAGGAAGTTTCTGGCTTATTGGAGTGGCAAGCGGAGAGTGATCAATGATACAGCCGAGTATCGGCCAATATAGGTAAATATAGGTATTGGGGTATAAAAACCTGCTACGAATCGTATGATACAATATGTAATCAAACCAAACCAAATTGAGTCTTGAGTCTCAATCAATTAGGGTCAGCTACATGAATTCTTTTTTTTTTCAATGTGCTCTGTCAAGTGCATCGTGTTTTATTATACCTAATAAACTTAAATCCTTACGAACTACCGCTTCTAAAGTCAATTTGAGTCTACCCCTCCCCTAAGTACTACCATCTATCATAACCCTATCACTCCTCCTAACTACCACGTCAACAGGTTTACGATAGAGAGTTGAGAAGTTTGATAGCTTTCTTGGGATGGCCTAGTTCAACAAGGAGAGGTAGTGGGAGGTGATGGCCAAATGGCATGTGGTAGGGTCGCGAGGCAGAGAAGGAGATCTTGGTCACTTTTCCGTTATTCCATAGGCGAATTATTTGAAGAGACCAGGAAAAATCCTTTGCTTAAAATTATTTTGTCATCTTACATTATTGGATGCCAAGAAAGATGTCATAGAGATGTCTTCATTGGTTCTGCTTTCCCGGTTTACAAGAAGATTTTCATGTTTGTGTCTTGGTCGTTCTTGATATCTATAGCTTGCTAGGCTATTCATTAGTATAAGGCTAGCATCCATTTATGCTCTCTAAGTTTCACATGTGGATACACATTTACTTATCCAAAATGGAAGTCCAGAGACATGTAGCAGTAGTAATAGTAGTACAGCCAATAGTTGCACGATAATGCATTGAGAAACACATCACTGATGACGACTATACAATGGGTGCAGAAATTTTCAAGTTATCATGACTTACCGAAACAACAAAAAACAAAATTCCCCTTGACATGTGAATTCTACAACGAATATTTTATAGATAATATCAAATGCAACAGGAGCTAGCGCATATATTCATCAACAACTCAATTTTACACCAACTGCATTTTACTGAGGAAAATGAAATGCAAAAAGTAAGATCGTTATTTTTCAATTTTTTATGCTGAGTTCTACAGAAAGACAAAAGAAAAAACATAAACGAAAGAAAAACAAGAGAGTACTTGAACAAAGATATTTTGAAGGGTGGTTGTCAAGGATGGTGATATTTTGGATAGTGAACTTTTTCTATAATCCATGGTGGGTAAAAAATAAATAATAAAAAACCTTAGGAGAAGTGGAAAATGATAGTCTTGGGAAGATGGACTCTATCCTAGAATAAGCAAGACTGATGTGGTCACACTAAAGATGATGAAATTCTGTAAAAGCAAGCATAGAAGCATATGATGTGTGTGTCTGTCATGGTAGAGGAAATGAAAGCTCTCCATAAGAATGGCACTTAGGAATTGACCAAACTTCCCAAGAGTAAGTGTACTGTGGGATGCAAATGGGTGTATTCGGTTAAACACAAAGCTGACGGGTCCATAGAACGTTGCAAGGCCCGGTTAGTAGCAAAAGGTTTTACCCAAACCTTCGGGGTAGATTATCAAGAAACGTTTGCTCCTGTGGCAAAGATGAATACTATCATAATCCTCCTATCTCTTGCAGCTAACCTAGACTGACTCTGTATCAGTTTGATGTTAAAAATGCCTTCTTACATGGAGATCTTGATGAAGAAGTATACATGGACATTCCTCCAGGTTTCGAAGCTTCACAAACTGACGTGAAAGTATGTAGGCTTCGGAAATCCTTGTATGGTCTCAAACAATCTCCAAGGGCCTGATTTGACAGATTCACTCAGGCAATGAAGAAGTATGGCTTTAAACAGAGTCAAGAAGATCACACGTTATTTGTGAAACATTCTTCGGTTGGAAAGACTATGGCCCTTATTGTGTACGTTGATGACATAGTTCTTACCGGAGATGATATTAAGGAAATCCCTCGGATTAAGAACTAGCTGGCCAAGGAATTCGAAACTAAAGACTTAGGGAACTTGAAATATTTCCTCGGAATTGAAGTAGCTAGGTCTAAGGAGGGAATCTACATATGCCAGAGAAAATATGTTCTTGACTTATTGGAAGAAACGGAAATGCTTGGCTGCAAAGCTTGTGACACCCCAATTGAGGCAAACCTGAAACTGAGTAGTGATGATAATGGGACACCTACAGACAAAGGGAGTTATCAGAGACTAGTGGGTAAACTCATCTATCTATCTCACTCACGACCGGATATTGCCTTTGCAGTTAGTATGGCCAGTCAGTTTATGTATGCCCCTAAAACCTCACACTTGGATGCTGTTATGAGGATTCTGAGGTACTTAAAATCTTCCCCAGGAAAGGGTCTGTTCTTCTCCAAACATGTTCATCTGAAAGTTGAAGCGTACACCGATGCTGATTGGACAGGCTCCGTTACCGACAGAAGATCCACTTCAGGGTATTGTACCTTTGTTGGTGGTAATTTAGTTACATGGAGAAGTAAGAAGCAGAATGTAGTGGCTAGATCGAGTGCTGAAGCAGAATTCAGAGCAATGGCTCAGGGGGTATGTGAGCTTCTATGGATCAAACTTATGTTCAATGATTTGGGAATCACTCACCTGGATGTCATGCGCCTTTACTGTGACAACAAGGCTGCTATTAACATAGATCATAACCCAGTTCAGCATGACCGGACAAAGCATGTTGAAATTGACCGTCATTTTATCAAAGAGAAACTCACCAGTGGAGCTATATGAATGCCTTTTGTCAGGACTGGAGATCAGCTCGCGTATGTTCTCACTAAGGGGATTGGCTGTAAACCCTTTCAGAAATTTTTTTGCAAGCTTGGCATGAGAGATATCTATGCTCTAGCTTGAGGGGGAGTGTTAGAATATCTCTAGGTTTATTGTATTGTGTTAGTTTTTGTTATTTTTATCCTTTTAGAGTCCTTTGTATGTTCTTCCCTATATCTAGGGACCCGGTTGTAATTATCCTGTTTTATCCTAAATATAAGAGGGAGTGTGGGCCTATTCCCACACATGGTCTTACAATAACAAATTCCACATACAAAACAGAACGACGAAAATGAATTAAATGGCAACCGAATTGATTGGGACAAAAGTTGGTTCTTACAGTGTAGATCACAATGTTTAGTTTTTTTCTCACTTCTTGAATCTTGTGAACCTCAATCCATAGGAAACAAAATGCATACCGGAAAGTGAGTTAATTTATGTTTAGGCTTCCTTCGTTTTTCTTAATCACTATGCTCCATGATGTTTCAGACAAGGAAATGGAGCTGAGGGGAGTGTAAACATTGATAAGCATATTATACTAAAAAGAAGTTTGCAATTGACTTTTAGTATGTCCTGAGCATAAGTCAACTGTGCTTGGCACTATTTCAAAAGAAACATAAAGCTATAAATTTGCCCCAGTAAATGTTCCATCTGAACCAATCAAAAATAAACCTGTAGCATTATCTCGTCTTTTGATGCAAATGGAGACCATTCAAGAATGGTTTTCAAGTTAGTAGACCAATCATCTTGAGAGCCATACATTAAGGGTTCTGCCCAATGATTTGAGATGTCGAAGTCAACCTGCAATACAATTGACAGAAAGGAATAAAATAAGAGTAACAAAAAGTTCAAAGAATACCTCTTGAGATTTAAACATACTAGAAATTGAATAGAAATACATCCCATTAGGAATGAAGAGGATACCATTGGAACTATAACATCATCCTGCCCAGTTCTTCGCAGAAATGTATAGGAAAGAAGACCAACACTTTGTGTTGACATCCTAAAAGGTTATTGTGACAATATAAGATCAAAAACATAGACTAAGATCATAGTAGCAGGAAATAAGTTTTGTAAACAATAAAAATGTGCAAAAAGAGGACTTACACGCCATATGTCATGAAAGCAGATAACGTGATATCAATTTATTCATGCAAATAGCACACGAGGGCAATAAGCCTACCAACTCACTTTCCAAAAACTTTTTGGTTGATTATAGGACTCTCAATCTCAACTAGCAAAAATAATATAAAATCTCGACATACTTTCAGCTTCCTCGTATTAGAAGTACAGTAAAGAACTGGAAAATTTGCAGGGTCTTTTACAAGATTACAGTTCCTTTCTTCGAGATTTCATATCTGGGATACTTCCAAATGAGCCAGCCAAAGAGTGACTTAATCCAAGTTGAATCTACCAAAAGGTCTCGAAAAGGCCAACCGGAGAAAAACACAAAATGTCAGGGCCCCAGGGTTGAGGTTTCTGACGTGAATTACTTTTGCAAAATAGCATGTCATTTTTGTAGGCTTTTGTTTCGTAGGCTCGCTTACTAACTTGGTTAGGTTAGATGGATCTCATGGGTCTGAAAAGGTAAGAAGACAATTTCACCATCCAAGTTTTTGCACTAATGCCAAGGTTTCACCACCTTTATACATTGCACTCTACATAGGTAATGTATCACCTCTTTAAGCAAATAGTGAGTTAGTAAATTGAGCACCTAAACCTTCTTATTCTAACATCGTTAAGTCCCAGAAAATGTGCAACCATGGGATTTCATCATTAATCTTCCAAATGGATTCCCAAGAAGATTTTGCCGAGTTATGAAGCTTGACTCTTCTCAACCTAGTGAAATCCAGGGGCTTAGCCGCCTTTTCCCATTCACTTCTTCATTCATCCTTTCCTTATCATAAGAATACGGTTTGTACCCTGCATCAGCTGACCTGTAACTTCCTATGCTCGCGAGGTTAGTCTACATGAATACGTCAATTCTCAACTACCACTTAGAAGTCCTATTCCGTTATCAGATCAACCAAGATAATTGTTCAGCGTCCAACTACATATTAATACTCATTCTAGTTTTGTTCAACCCCATAAGTTATTTTCACCATGAATATATCCCGGCGAGTAGAATATGCCGAAATCAAAACAGCTAAATACATAAAGGTGCCCGTGAATAAACAATAAACATTACAAAAACATGGAGATTTACTCTCCATTAAGTGAGATACGTTGTTTTGCTTTCTAAAATTTTGCATTCCTTTTCCATTCCATCTCTCACCCGATACCCTGCAGCACATCCACAATCATTTGCATCCCTAGGTGCCACACTACTGCAAAACGGAAACACTACAACCATCTATTTACAAATTCTATGGAAGCACTAACTGCGTATGTTTAACCTTGGCGTTGGATTCTACCCTTTCCTTGGACAATTTGGAGAGAAGGGAAATGAACTTCCTCATTGATGCTGTGTGGGAGGTACTTGCTACTACATTACCTTATGTCAAGAATTTTATGGAGCATTTTAAAGTATGACTGTTGAAGTATGTTGGGTAATGCAGGCTTCGATGTTTCGTCTTTCTGAGTCGAGCAACAGGATGATGGTTTAAGAGCTTGATGAAGGCTTGAAATGTGGCCGCTAAACGTTGATGAGATGCATTGGGAAGACAAGTAACAAAACTATTAAGGATGTTGACAGGGCTATTCACACAAAAAACTTCTTTGCTGTATTGTTTCCTTTTTTGGCTAAATGAGAGAAATTTATGATTCTTCTCATTCTTACACTCTCATCTTGAGCAAGATACACAACAAGAAGGCTCGTCACCAAAATGGTCACCTCCATAGGGAGATATGGCATGATAACGGAAAAATTGTGAGAAGATATTCAAAGTTAGCCATCCACATAATTAAGATGTGCACAAAGGTTTGAACTTTTAAGCCTACAAAATCCAAATAAAGGAGAGGCGTGTCAAAGAAATAACGGACTGAACTTCCACTTTCTTCAGTAAGAGATCCTTCAATTTCTACAAACTTATGACCAAGATATGACAAATGTACCAAAAGAAATAACAATAAATATATAATAATAAATTGGGCCCAACCTCAAAGAGAAGATAAATTGCTATGGGAACAAATACAGCATAGAAATTGGAAAGCAATGGGCAAGAAAAGAAATTTAAAAAATACCCTCTATTAGATGCACGGCTGAAAACAATCACGTCAGCACCCAGTCTCATTGTACTTGTCTTGAATCCATTACCATCTAGAAATAAACGCGCCCTTTAGATCTCAAGAAACACAATATACAATGGGAATAAGAGTGGCATAGAGAGAAGTCTTCTAAAGAAACTAAACTGACAATCTCTGTAACTTCTATCAGGGCTCAACCATGGTTAGTGAGATACATGCATCAAAAGCTGTTACAGAAAAAATGCACAAAAGGAGACTTCGTGATTTGTGTCAATACCAAAAAAATAATTTATTTTTAATTTTTTGGGTGGGAAGTCAACACCATATGTAGGAAGACCAGCATATACACTTCTTAGTACATTCCCTTTGCATTTGCATTCACATCATTCAATATGATGCTAAAATGATAAAATGAAATGTTGATCTGACCCATAAACCACTCCTCGTTCGACTTAACCAATGGAACTGTCCTTTTACAGTGATTTTCCATTTGTTTATTGTCCCATTGAAGCTTACAGAAAGGGGGAAGAGGTTCAGTGGTTAATACGTGTCCTGTTAACCTGACATTATGGGTTTGTGCACGTAAAGCCGAAGGCTAGTCTATAGCAAATCTATCACCTCCGAGACCCCATTAATTTGGATTACACTACGTGTGGTTTGTCTTTTTCTTGGCAATTCACATATCATACTCTGGAAACAAAGATAATTAAGCAAGTTAAAAGCCTACCGAAGAAATCAAAGGTGCAAATAAAACAGCTCTAGTGGCCATGGCTGATAAATCAGGACAGAGTACAGTAATATTAGTTACAAGGAGATCTTTTCAAGACAACCCAGTTTATGGATCTACATATATTGTTCCCTCCACTTAGCCATAGTGGCAATCTCAGATTTTGCCAGAGTTGGTGAATTCAACTTTGTTCATTCTAATTCACACATCGTGTCAGACCATGCCCTTTTCCAATATTATTGCAAATGAGGTAGGCATAAACATCAATAAATAGGATACAGCACAAGAAGTAAGGAAGGTAACTAAGATGTCTACGACATTGTGATAATGAAATAACATATTTTTCATGGAAGATGAAACGCTTATGATAGTTACATTGTCCGATTGTGGTGTTCGATTTCTTTGAAGAGTAACCCAAGCTCATGCATTTCCGAATGCCTTCAACATCCATTCCACCCCCATCATCTGCATAAAACCCTGGTAATTGTAATTTTCTGTTGCTATAGGAAATGATGCTACAAACAACATACCGGTATCCCAATAGTGGAAGTAAAAACATGAAAATCAAACCTTGGAAAAGTAAAGCAGGAGAGTTATCCTTCGTATTATAAATTCTATCAACCTTCACAAAAGTCGCACCGTTGCAAATCTGAGAACACGGACAAATGCAATTGCACAGATAAAAACAAAATTGGGTCAGTATATCTAAAATTCGTTCAACATACATACCCGTATTTGAAGTAATCCACTGCCAATACCTTTTCAATCAACTAAATATTACTTGTAATACTAGACCATAGTACACAAAGCAAGTGCAGGTACGAAGATAACTGAGAAGCATTCATGGAGAAAGTTGCATACAATGAAATGAACTATTTTTATATTTAACCGGGTAGTATATGAATAGATGAGATAGGCATAAATGAAACAAAGAGAAAAAGGAAAACAAACAAGAAAGAGCTACACATCCACATGCACGAGGACTTCTAACCAATATATACCTCCTACGAACAACTCCGCATTCTCAGTGATGCACCCATGAGCTATGGCCAATTTATGAGCTTTTTTAGAAGCTCGAACAGATCACAAAAGGTCAGGGACTCTGATGTAGGACAACTTTCAGCTCAATGTCATGATCAGAAGAACTGGGACAAACCAAAGAAATTATTATTTGAAAATTGAGATTTTAATCAAGAGCCTCTTAAGTATCGATGCTCCGAACATAAGCCCAAAGTAAGTGTTAATCACGGGTTCCTTATTTGGTCCTCAAACCACCAGTACTTAATAGACTTTCTGCAATTACGACCGTAAGTCAGCTGTTACTTCCGGTAATATGGTGATTTACTACCGGTAATGGAAGTTTCTGTTCAATGGGTCCATGTTCTCAAGATATCACTTCCGGTAATACGTTGTTTAACTACCGGTAATAAAAGTTTCTATCCATTGGTGCACATCCTAACTACTGGTAATAGCATGTATCAATTTCGGAAATGAAGTGTTCATTTCGTAAGTTGCGCTGCCATGGGCTTTGACTACCGGTACTGGTAGCTTTACTACCGATAGTCCATGGGATTTCCGGAAATCGGTCAGATTTTCTGAATACGTTTCATATTTGTTTTCTCTTTTGGTTTCCTATTGTTTTAAGGATTCATGCCTTATTTTAATTTCCTTTTTGGGTTATTCTTTGGTTTCTTAACATTATTGTGATTGATTTCCTAGTTGGACTAGAAGATTGTTATTTATATTTTTCTTATTTAATTAGGATTCCTTCTTATTTTTAGTTCCTAGTTGGGTTAGGATATCTCAACTCTATTTATATGGTCGTAATCTTCATTATTGAGACCAATCAATTGTTACTCATTCTATTGTTAGATTTTCTCTCTTGTTTCTTGTGTGTAAGAGCGTTCTCAAATTTTTTAGGTTTATCTCGTTTGAAATAATATACTAACTATTCTCTCGTGTAATCCATTGCATCTGACTGGGACAATTGAAAATATGACTTACACAACTTTGTGTTTTGTATAATAGATCTAATAAGGTGAAAGGGTTACCATTAAAAATTAAAATACTATTTTATTGAAGGTTGTCGCATTTCGACATGCTATATAAGGTGGAAGGATATCTTTTCATGTGTTTAACACAACTTTTTTGTTTATAAATTTTAGTATTGGAAATTTAATTCTAAATTTTGGATATTCAAAATATACGAATATTTTTTCCAATTCATTTTGCAAAAGTAGTTCGAATTTTTTCTATGTGAAATTTTAAATGGGAGTGATATTATTGTCATTTTGCATCATTTTTTAAAATTGAGATTTATAGGCCCGCATAGTGTTAATTAAGATATCATTCAATGGCTATGTTGACAGATCAAAAATTCCTTTAGTGCGATGGTTTCTTTTCAGCACAATAATGTTTCGATATGTTTCTTGAGGGTGAAACATGAGATTATGCTATTAGAATCGTGTTTGTTGACATCTAATAATGGTAAAAATGTCTTTTTAATTGTACAAGATTATAAAGTTAAATTCGTTATAAATAAAGGCACGCAAATCGTGGAGGTTGGTACTGAGAAAAAAATAAACAGTTGTGATGGGTAAAAATAAGTACAAGGGTATGAAAGTAAATATGAAATTGTTATAAATTACCAAAAGGTATTTTTCGTATAGAAACATCAATTCCCATGCTAAATTAATATTTCCCGTGCTCAAAAATGACTTCCCGAGCTCAGGATAGTTCCTGAGCAGAAAAGAACGGGATGAACAGTGTTTTTCGATAACGGTACTGCTACAGTATATTCTCCAAGCTTAATTTGAGCTCGGGGATGATATATTGATCGCGGAAAATTGATCGAAAATGATCGTTGTGATGATTTGTATGTAAATATGATATTAAAATTAAGAAAGAAACTATGAATGATTTCGTCAAGACGAAAAGTCTAGATCCTATTTAATGATTGGAAATTCCATTCATTAAATACTCTCCAGAAGGAATGTTATGCAGGAAAAGACAAAGATAAATGATGAAGAAAACGACAAGGGATAAAGTTAATGGAGACGATAGAGACAAAGAATCACAATTAAATGCATATGATTAAAATAGTGGAAGCAGTAAAGGTGCACCAGCCGTTACAAAATACAAATAAATAAGACACTAAAGACAGCAAAAGTGAAAGGTTGGACCTAAAGACGGCAATAAAGATAGAATGTGGGCAGAAGAATACATGAACAGAGGTACACAATCCTTCCCTTGAAATTCTCTTTTAAGTTCAGTTTTCTCTTAAGTTATATTTGAGAAAAATATTAACTTAAGCATCGGAGAGCCCTCTGGATCGAAAGACATGGGGTCCTTTAGGTGTGTTTTTTTTTACAGTTCAGCTCGGGAATATCCAAATCAGTACAGCACAATAATCCTTGGAGTCCAAAAGTCTCAAGAAAGTCAGAAGATCAATTCCGGATTGTCATCTTTGACC
>NMUG010005426.1:0-13139 GCA_002855965.1 Monotropa hypopitys | reverse complement strand
CAGGGATGGGTCGTGACATTATTAGTGGGAGTGGATGTTCTAAGGGATTAAGCCGAACACAATCGATTAATGTGAGAGGTAGTTCTAAATTTCTAAGTAGTCAGAGGTCGAGTCAAAGTGTGGGTGGATAATAGAGTGTTAGTCGAGATGGATTTTTGGGTGGTCGAGTTCTTCGTTTCATTGTTATAGACGTGGATCACCGAATCATAACATCAGAAATTATCTAGAAATGGAGAAAGGAACGAAATGTTATAGATGCAAAGATTGAGGCATAAGGCAAATTTCTGTACACAGACTAGAGAGACTGCAACTACATATTCTGTAGAAAGTGCACTAACATGTAGAGGTTCGACTCCAAGTGGGTCATTGGGTCGTCGCAGAGGTTCTAGTGGTATTGCTACAGCTCTAGGTATGATATTTTCTATGACCGACGGTGTGCACATGCCAGTCCCAATATGGTGATAGGTATTTAACTTGTTGATGATATTTATGCTCATATATTATTTGATCCAGGTTCTATGCATTCTTTTTGTGTCTAGTTGATGCAAATTGGTATTCGAGTGAACCCAACTGCATCCTTCAATCACGCAGTGGAAATAAGAACAGAAGGGAATAGTCGAGAATGGCTCCCGATTATCAAACAAGAACACAATAAAAATTAAGAACAAGGATAAACAGAATGCCTCTGTTGATTCCGAAGAATACTTGAGTTGATTCTCTTCTTTAGCTTATTGGTCTGTGCATAGATACTAGGTTAAAGGCTCACTAGTCTATTGATTCCGAAGAATACTAGACCCACGACTTCAAACACAATCGTTGATTCCTAGCAGGAATACCAATTGGGAGTGGGGGAAACGAGCAACACAACCATTTTCTATATCAAAATGTCAAAAGTCCTTACATCAGTACACCAGCCTCCTATATATAGGGCGGTATGAAAAAAAGACGTAAAGTGGAAAAACCCCTATGTACAATTATTGGGCCTTGGACAAATTAGGCCCAAGAAGGAAAAGAAAGAAACTCTAAACACGTGTAACACTCTTAAAATTTGAAACCATATTTTTTTTTGAAGGAATATAAATAAGGATATAAGAGCATATGCATTGAAAGTCTAAATCATAATAATCACCATTCCCACAAAATGTTTAAATGATCCACATCGACATACATCACATGAGTTTAAGAAACATTACAAATTCGGGTGTTATCCTTACAAAACATGATTCACTCAAAAGAAATGAAAGACAGATCCATATGTTGGACTAATGCTCCAATGCTCCTTCAAAATGTGCTTGAATCTACCAAGCTATGCCATCGGCTCTTTCCCTAAAACGAAGAGGGTTAGGCCACGCCTAGTAGGAAATCCCAAATGAGCAATTCATATGATTGAATACACAAAAGAGAGAGGGTGCATGCATAGAAGTAAAGCATAATATCGAAGTGCGACTATCAAGTGAAAGGTAAATATTTTCCAAGATTTCTCATATTTGTGTTTGATTAGATATCATGAGTTCATCTTTTATCAAAAGAGACTATTCACCAATTTCCATGAGTTACAAGGCTAGTTCCGTCATTAGGGGCTCGTCAACCTCTAAACGTAAATTTCCTAGTGATTCTCCGGCCCGCCGAGAAGGGCCAGTCAACCCTCCAATGCGCATTGTCGTGGGTGCTTGCACTAGCCACCCAAGGTATACCACCCGAATCAATAGCCAACTCAATTTCCACATTTCACATTAGATTCCTCGTATAGAGTCAAGGGCCAATGCAACAATACCATTTCCCACAATTATTCGTTTCATGATTCGTCCAATAACCAAGGGTCAAATTCTCACAATTTATATAGGTTCACGCATATCAAAGTGAACGATATATCATGAATTTCATGTATTTAGGTCCCAATTGCATTTTCCCCAAATTTCCATAAGAAGTCAAAATCTAGGTTTTCAATAAAAATTGGGGCTTTTGATTTCCAAGCAAAGATTAGTAAAATTGAAGCTTCAAGGGGCCCAAATACATGTCAATTGATCAACCCCAACAAGATTAAGACAACAACTCAACATTAGACCCGACCCTACACAAACATCAAACTCCCTAACACAAAATATAGGAGATTTTGAGATGTATTGCAAAGATATGAAGACACAAGTTTAGAATCCCCTACCTCAAGAATAAAAAACTTACAACCCTTGAACCGATGCTCCATACAACACCACGAACGAGAACCACCACCGCGTAGCCCTTGGAACATTCTTCAAGGTTAATGAAGAACAATTCTTCCAAAACCCACTTGAGGGTGGGTTTAATGTAGTGAGAAGATTGAGATTGAGAGAGATAGGGTTTGAGGGAGATAGAGAGAAAATATAATCTGAATAATGATAGGTTTTTCGTGCTCAATTTAATATATAAAGCCATCTAGGAAGTTCCCAAAACGCCCTCTTAAATCTGCAGAAAAACAGAAAATCTGAATGCGTCGACCGATCGGGGCAATTTGGTCGACCGGTCGGGACCCAATTTTGAACTCTCTGACGAAACGCGACCGGTCTGCGAGGGGTGCGTCGACCGGTCGGGAAGAAGAAAAACGGAATTCTCGAAAATCACTGAAGAACCGCAACCGGTCGGGGCATTATGGTGTACCGGTCGGGAAGAACAAAAAAATAATTTTCTAAAATTTATCTTCCAAGCACACTCCCGACAAGGTTTCGACGATTTCCTAACGATCAATATGCGCAGAACTTTCTAATTACTAGATGGATTATTATACGATGAATTAAAATAAATTTACAAATAATATAAAATTTTTGGAGTGTGACAACACGTCGGGTTAAAATTAGAAAAAGCTAAAATAATCAAAGGCATTATGGGACCAGGCGAGGGGCACTCCCCGCACAGAGAAGGGGAGGGCCGAGCTAATGTTGTCGAGCAGACGGGTCAGACGAGTTGAACTGCCCATGAGCATGGGAGCGCAGGAACACGGGTCGTCAACTTCTGGGTTGGTTGAAATCAGTCTTTTAAGAGAGATGGTTACTTCAGAAAGTCTGGGCTTCCCGAATGTTGCTTAGACGAACTCAATCGCGGGGGAGTACGAACAGTGGGTTGATTGGCCGAGCTGAGCTGTTGTGCTCGGGAAATGTTTTTGTCATGTGCTTTGAGTGCGGCACCACTCGTCTTGGCTCTGTTGTCTCTTAAATACTACTCTGCAATAACATTTGTATCATCTTCCCCAAGTAGGAAAGAATTCGACCTCGAGTTAAGCATGTCCTCCTCCTCCGG
The DNA here is from genome assembly GCA_002855965.1 of Monotropa hypopitys. NCBI lineage: Eukaryota > Viridiplantae > Streptophyta > Magnoliopsida > Ericales > Ericaceae > Monotropa > Monotropa hypopitys. The sequence continues at coordinate 9,869 of NMUG010005426.1, read as the reverse complement.
GCTGTCACCATGGTATGACCAGACATATTTGACATTAAAAACATCTGAGATATTGAGGTAGCTAGGAAGCAGTAATCTGTAGGCATTAGCGTTAATATTCTCGATAATTTCAAACGGTCCAACCTTATGCACTGCCAAATTGTTTTACTCATGTGAGGGATATCGGTCTTTGGTCAGCACGGCCCAAACGAAATCTCCCTCCCTGAAGTCCACTAGACGTCTTTTCTGACCGACTGTTGTCTTGTACTTGTTCACTGACTCCTCCAAATTTTGTTGAACTTGCACGTGGACACTCTGCAACTCACTAACAATGTCCTCAGCTTTCTTGTGAATCTTTCGCATGTCAGCAACTGGAGCTAGACCAACAGGAGCTCGGGGTTGAAACCCATAGTTGGCTACAAATGGGTTGAGTCTCATACTATGGTTGACCGACCCGTTGAAGGTGAATTCTACTTGATACATCTTCAAGTCTCATGACTTAGGTTGATCTCCCACCAAACACCTCAGAAAGTTTCCTAATGAACAGTTAACCACCTAAGTCTGTCCATCCGTTTGAGGATGATAAGCACTGCTGAAGTCCAATTAGGTATTGGTTAGCTTCCACAATCATCTCCATAAATGGCTAAGGAATTTGGTATCTATGTCAGAAATAATTGATGTTGGCAGACTGTGTAGTCTCTAGACCTCCCAAAAGTAGAACTGCATGATGTGAATGACATCGTTGGTCTTCTTGCATCCAATAAAATGAGCCATCTTGGTGAATCGATCTACTACCACAAAAATAGAATCAAATCCGCATTGGATGCGCAATAAACCTAGAATAAAGTCCATGCTGACACTGGACCATGGTCTTTCTAGAATTGGTAGGGGCGTGTATAACCCGGTGTTTGTAGCTGAACTCTTGGATACCTGGCAAATCCTGCACCTCTCTACATATCTAGTTACATCATGTCGTAAGGATGGCTAGAAGTAAGACTGGCTAACCAGCTTATATGTCGTGTCTCTGCCCATGTGTCCCTCATCGTGCAATTCTTGGATGATTTTGAGCTGCAAACTGGAGCTCGGAACACACATCTGAGTGCCCTTAAGGAGGAATCCTCCTTACAAGATATAGTTGGTACGTTGGTCTATCAACACTTCTTGGACAATGGAGGCGAACAACTCGTCAAATTTCATGAGCTCACTGAGAGAATCAAACCCCACTACTTAAGCTCGGAGTGTGTTGAGAAGACACGTACGACGACTGAGGGCATCCACCACTTTGTTCTGTGTTCCAGACTTGTGTTTAAGAGTAAAAGTGAACTTTTAGAGATAAGCCGCCCATCTAACATGCCTCGCTAACAGCTTATCCTGGCTATTGATATGCTTCAAAGCGTCATCGTCAGAGTATAACACAAAATCAGTTTGGGATAGATAGGGATACCAATGCTTCAATGCCTGGATGATGGCGCAGAACTCTATGTCATAGGTACTGTAGTTGAGTCTTGACCCATGCAACTTCTCACTATAAAAAGCAACTAGTCTTCCCTCTTGTCTAAGAATAGCTACGATTCCCACTTTGGAGGCATCACAATATAACTCAAAAGGCTTGGAAAAGTCGGGTAGAGAGAGTACAATGGTTGTGGTCAACTTCCTCTTGATATCTTCAAAGGCTTGGGCAACTGCCTCTATCTAGCTGAACTGACCACCCTTCATACATTCTATAACTGGGGCCATAATAGGGGTAAAGTTTGAGATGAACCTCCTATAGAATGAGGCGAGACCATGGAAGCTTCGAACATCATGAATATTTCTAGGAGTAGGTCACTCCTACACAGCTATGACCTTAGCCTGGTCGGCTGAAATCCCATCCTTGGACACCACATAGCCGAGAAAGAGCACACTAGTCATCGTGAATGAACATTTAGCTCAGGAAGCAAAGAATTTAACTTCCCGTAGTAAAGATAAGACCTACCATAAGTGTTGCAGATGAGTAACTTGTTCAGGACTATAGATAAGGATGTCATCAAAGTAGACAATGACAAACTTTCCAATCAAGGGTCTAAATAGCTAGTTCATGACCCTCATACTCGAAGCATTGGACAGGCCGAAAAGCATGATCATCCACTCATATAAACCTTCTTGGGTCTTAAAGGCAGTCTTACATTCATCACCTTCCCGGATCCTGATCTGGTGGTAACCATTCTTCAAATCAAGCTTACTGAATACTGAAGCCATCCTGAGTTGGTCTAGTAGGTCATACAACCATGGAATAGGAAACCTATACCGTACTGTAATTTTATTGATAGCATGACTATCCACACACATCCTCCATGAACCATCCTTCTTAGGTGTCAGTAGAGCAGGTACCGCGCAAGGGCTCATACTCTCCCTTATATGCCCTTTGGCTATCATCTCTTCCACTTGGCTCTTCAGCTCCTCATGTTCCCTAGGGTTCATCCGGTAGTGTGGCCGATTGGTAGAGTGGCGGCAGGAACCAAATCAATCTTGTGCTGGATGTCATACATAGGTGGAAACCCATCGAGTAGGACTTCAGGGTCTAAGAGTTCCAACATTGAATTAGGAACTTTTTTTTGCCTCTACTCCTTGCCAAGCTACTGATCACTACCGAGCATTCCTTGTATCTTCAGTGTCAGGATGTACACAACACCTGATTCAATCATCTCACTTACGAACTTCTTTCTAGTTAGCAAGTTGGGCGTCTTCACAGGAACTTGTTTGGTGCATCTTTCTTATTTGGGCACAGAACCACCCTAACATTTTTCGATATGAAGCTGTAGGTATTCTTTCGTCTGTCGTGCTGCACGGCATTATCAAACTGCCAGGGCCTTCCCAATAGGATATGGCACACATCCATCTCTACCACATCACACCAGATTTGGTCCTTATAGTTAGACCCAATCGATAGTGATACAAGACTTCGCTTGTTAACTGTGACCTTCTTTCCTTCTTGCAACCAAACCAACTTGTACGGGTTGGGGTGCTTTTCTATTGTGAGGTCTAATTTTCGTATAGTCTCCTCGGATATTACACTCTCGCAGCTCCCTGAGTCAATAACAAACTTGCATACCTTACCTTCCATAGTACATCTAGATTGGAAGATATTGTTCCGTAGCCAACCATCCCTACTTCCATATCGGGGTGTCAAACAAGTTCGTCGAACTACCAGCAAAGGTCCACAATCCCCAACAACATGCTCCTCCTCTTCTTCATTCACTTCTTCCCCGATCAGCTCTTCAGTTGGGTCTTCTACGTGTTGATGCATCTCCACTCTGACTAGTCCATCACCATCGATGAACAGGCCTTTCTGAATGGCAGGCTTCTTGCAATCTACGAACCGGTGACCAGTCTTCCCGCACTTGAAGCAACGCCATGCACTGTGGCAGGCCATGCAAAGTTTGGAATTGGAGTGGGAGCTTGGCTCATCTGGGGTGATGCTCGGCCAATCTCAGGTGGTGCTGCAGCACGGCTACTAGATGCCATCTAGGGCTGAGTTATCGCCCTTCTCCTGTTCTGTCTCTCCAATTGCAATGCCTTCTGGTACACGTCAGAGATAGAGTAAAGATCAAACATGTTGAGTGTGTCCTGGTAATATATTTGCAAGCCACCAATATATTGGGAGACTAGCTGGTCGTCCGTCTCGTCAAGGTTATTTCGGGCCATGAGCTGATAAAACTCAGTAGTATAATCATCCGCTATCTTATTGCCCTGTCTAAGGTTCTGGAACCTCTAGTACATAACTCGAGAATAATTGTGGGGCAAAATGCCTCACGAAGGTGCTTCTGTAATTTGTCCCACGAGTCAATCTTCCGTTTCCCCATCCAAGTACGATTGACCTTCAGTTGTTGCCACCATGTTGCTGCTCTTCTACGAAAACGCGTAGCCACAAGGGGTACCTATTTGTCTCTTGGCACTTCTTTGAATTCTAACACTTCTTCCATAGCGAATAGCCAATCCAAAAAGTATTCTAGTTTCATTCCTCCATAAAACTCTGGGACATCAATTTTTAGACCGCTTCCCATTTAGAGGGAGGAACTGGTACTTCTCGCTCCTCATGCCTGTAAGGAAAATGTGGGCGCCTCTCCTGTCTTCTATCTGGATCATCCCCTACAAAGGGATTTTCCTCATCGTCTCTGTAGGTGTGGTTTTATTCCACCACCTCCTCCTCACGAGGATTTGGCCATTGGTATAGTCGAGGGGGGTGTTGGGGTTGGAGTTGGAGTTGTATAGTAGCAACACTCACCGTCAGGTTCCCCACGGTCTTCTCTTCAATCTCCTAGACTAGTCGTCTTCTGGGCGCCATGGATTCAGGGAATGACACTTGAATTCTAAAAGGAAGGAAATCTGGGCTCCAATAGGATCGAAACCTAGAGCTCTGATACCAACTGATGCAGATTGGTATTCGAGTGAACCCAACTGCAGCCTTCAATCACGCAATGGAAATAAGAATATAAGGAAATAGTCGAGAATGGCTCCTGATTATCAAACAAGAACAGAACTAAAAATGAAGAACAAGGATAAATAGAATGCCTCTGTTGATTCCGAAGAATACCGGAGTTGATTCTCTTCTCTAGCTTGTTGATCTATGCATAGATTCTAGGTTAAAGGCTCACTGGTCTTTTGATTGCAAAGAATACTATACCCATATATTCAAACACAATCGTTGATTCCTAGCAGGAATACCAATTGGGAGTGGAGGAAACGAGCAACACAACCATTTTCTATATTAAAATATCAAGAGTCCTTATATCAGTACATCAGTCTCTTATATATAGGGCAACATGGAAAAAGACCTAAAGTGGGGAAAAAACCTAGGTACAATTATTGGGCCTTGGACAAATTAGGTCCACAAAGGAAAAGAAAGAAACCCTAAACACGTCGGCTTATAATTAGGAAAACATAAAATATTCAAAGGCATTCATGGACCAGGTGAGGGGCACTCTCTGCAAAGAGAAGGGGAGGGCCGAGTTGATGTTGCCGAGCAGACGGGTTAGACGAGATGTACTGCCTATGAGCATGGGAACGCGAGAACACGGGTCATCAACTTCTAGGTTGGTCGAAACTGGTCTTTTAAGAGAGATGGTTACTTCAGAAAGTCCGGGCTTCCCGAATGTTGATTAGCCGAACTCAATCGTGGGGAAGTACGAATAATGTGCTAATTGGCCAAGCTGAACTGTTCTTCTCGGGAAATGTTTTCGCTGCGTGCTTTAAGTGCGGCACCACGCATCTTGGCTCTGATGTCTCTTAAATACTTCTCAGTAATACCATCTGCATCACTAGTGCATTTAATAAATGGTTGCATAGAACATCTGAAATTCTAGATTGTGCTTTGGCAATCTATACCCCAATTTGGGATATTGTCAAGGTAGATATCATATATCCTCAATATGAGATCTGCATTGAAAGTAAAAAATTGAGAATTGGTTTGGTACCTTTAGAGATAATAGACTATGATGTGATCCTCAGTATGGATTTCCTGGTTATATATCATACCACGGTTGACTATTTTAATAAGAAAGTGGTATTCAAAGTCATGGGGGAGTCTGAAATTAAATTCTACGGGGATGAAAGAAAATTAGTCAATAATTTGGTTTCAGATTTAAGAGTGGTTAAAATGTTGAAAAGGAGTTGTGAGGGTTATGTTGCTTATATTATTGACACAGAATATAAATTATTGAGTCTGGGGGATATTCTGGTAGTCAGAGAGTTTCCATATGTATTTCTTGAGGAGTTGTCGGGGATAGTACCGATGAGAAAAGTTAAATTTACCATTTAAGTTAGTTCCAGGGACAAGTCGTATTTCCATACCACCTTATAGAATGGCACCAAGTGAATTGTTAGAGTTAAAGATCCAATTAAAATACTTATTAGACAATGGATTTATTCGGTCTGGCGTGTCGTCTTGGGTGCATTGATTCTTTTTGTGACAAAGAAAGACAGAACAATATGATTATGTATTGACTACCAATAGTTGAATAAGGTGACAATTAAGAACAATTGTCATTTCCCTAGAATTGATGACTTGTTTGATCAACTCCAAGGAGCAATGATCTTTTCTAAAATTAACTTGAGGTCAGGTTATCCCCAATTAAAGATAAAGGATGGTGATGTGACAAAAACAGCCTTTCAAATTAGATATAGACATTACGAATTTCTAGTTATGCATTTTGGGTTGTATAACGCGCTAGCAGTGTTTTATGGATTTGATGGATAGAGTGTTTGAGACATATCTTGATTCATTTGCGATTGTATATCATAGATGATATTTTGGTGTATTCATGTCACGCCCCAGATTTTCAAACCATTTTTTTGAAAACGATTTAAATACATAGTTGGGGAGATCACAACTTGTCATTCAGATCCATTCAGTTGAATTCTCATTACATACATGATACAACGTGAAATGAAAAGTGGAAGTGTAGTACAATGCTGAAACCGGCTACAACTGAAGTATTGAAGTGTAAAGGTACAAGTATAACTGAACTGAAACTGAAACTACAGTACAAGGGTAAAGGTACAACCAACAACAAAGTACTGAACAAAGCTCAGCTGAAGCTGAGGAGAAGGGTGCAAGCTGCAGCTGGAACTGCCCTCTGCCTAACTCAAGAAAATCCAGCAGCTGACTCCACTCCAAGGCCAGCTAGTCCTGCAACACAGACTAGAAAAAAGAAAAGAAAGAGGGTCTGAGCAAACCACGGCTCAGTGACAGTAACAGCTAAAGACTACAAGGCATGCACGAGATCGTGCAATCCTAAGTGTAAGCCCAAGTAACAGTAAAGCCAACAGTGAGGTGAATACATACACGTACTAAAGGAGTAACTAAGAATCTCATAGATAGACAAACACCAATATGTAACCCGATCATAGATATCGTTCCGGAGAAACCATCCTACCAGGACCAACACCCGAAACCACCATCAAATACAATCCAAAGAACACTGTGGACCCCCACTGCCCTACCCATTACATTTTCTTTGATGAGTATAAATGTTGTGGATTCGATGTTGTATACTTTGAAGGATATTTGAGTTGTCTTGGTAACCTTTCACTTCTTTAACATTTTGGATCATCATTCTTTCCGCCTCACTCACAACGCCCGCTCAGTCGAAACTCCTCGGCGGTTCAAGGAGCCATGCGGGGTACTCGCCCTCGCAGAGTACAAATCGAGAAGGAAATCGAACATCCTTCGCATGGGGGCAGTAACGTGGGATAGGGCAAACCCTCCTAACCCGGATGGATACCATCTCAAACCGGCACCCTGGGGCATGTAACCTCCCAGTCCCGTAAGTGTCCAAAGACCAAAATAGTAAAGTATAAGGATTGGGGCAAAGACCTCCCACACCCGAGATGGATCCTCATACGACGACAGACCACATTTTCCATATAAGTGCCACTACTAAAGATGGGGGCAGTACCGCGGGATATGGCAAACCCTCCTAACCCGGATGGATGCTATCTCAACCGGAGCCCTGGGGCATGTAACCTCCCAGTCCCATTAGTTTCCAAGAAACCAAGAACAGTAAAGTAAAGGGGTTGGAGCAAAGACTTCCCACACCCGAGATAGATCCTCGTACGCCAACAAGTGCACTTCCCTCACATGTATCATCATTGGTGTTCCATTTGGTTATGTTCAAATTGATGATTCAAGAATATCCAAGGGTGGTCCTCGTAGGATACATCCACGTATTGGTTGTACATTGCGTTCATTTCATTCATTTCATGTTTGGGTGAATCCAAAATCATTTCAATTATTCCGATAAAGCAAGCCCAAGGCTAGATCAAGTTTTCGAAGGTTCCCATGCCCTTACCAAGGAAAGTCACCCAAACCATACGACCACCGCAATGACAACCACGACCGTACCAAGGTGAGACGCCACGTTTCATTTCACAAGTCCCATATTTTATTACCCAAGAGGGTTCAACCAACGTATAAGACCATTACGATTCCATTAAGGTCATCCCAAGTCGACGCATCACACCCAACACACTATTTTACCACGCAATCCATTCAACTATCCACAAGAATCTCAATTCACACTGATTGTTCATAAAGTACCCAAATCACATTACACTTCACCATAATCCCAAGTCTTGTTCATTCCAACACAAAACCCCCAAATTCACTCCCGTAAGTCTTCCTATGCCTCATGACACAATTCGACACAATATCACCCCTACTTACACAACTCCATCTTGTTTAGGCATTTTATCAAACACATGATGGGCAAATATTTCCAAGGTGCCTAGACTTGCTCCAAGGGGTTAATTTGACACATTTTATCCACGAATGACCATAATACACCAAATAACAATTCTACGACACCCATTTACCCGACATATGATAATTGAATCGAATCGAATATAAGAGTGACCCGACTACGCATAACGAATCAATAGTTCAAGGATCAATGAAATATGGAATGGAACTAAACATGACTATGCATCCAAATGTAGGATTTAGAAGTTACCCACATTATTAGTCGCCGGAGGAGGTCACCGAAAAGTTTGCCGGAAAAAGGGTCGCCGGACCACCGCGAATCGAACCCACCGCTACGAAGCTCTCGACGCGTACAACAACGTTTCTTCAAGCCATGAATCAAGAAACCCAAAGGTTAGGCAACAACGAAAGAGAGAAGAACTAGATCTAGAAATTGAAAAAGGAGGATTCTTACCGATTCAAGAGGATCCAAACCCGTGAATGCAAAGCCCTCGAAGTCCTTTTCAAGGTTGATGAAGGAGCCAAGCTCCAATTCCTCTTTCAATGGTGAGATTTAAGAGAGAGAGAGAAGAGAGAAGAGAGAGCTTGAGAGAGAGGGAGATTAGGGTAGAAATGAGGGATAGAAAACCCTTTGGCCGATTTTTGGTGTAAGGCACGACCTAGGGGCAAAAGGACAACATTTCCCCTCATAAAAAACCAATTTCGGACAAAACAGCAGCTCCCCATCCAGATGAAGGGCTTCCCGTCTGGACGGACACCCCCTTTTGTCCGGAGGACCACTGCAGGCGATTAGGACGGGCCAAATGCTTCTGAACCCCTCTCTGCTCTTCACTCTGTCCGGAACTTCTGCATTCCCCGTCCGGATGGGAATGACCAGAAATGCCTAGAAACTGTTGGGACTTCACCGGGCTGCTTTGCGACGTGTCCAAGAGTACTTCCTCAATGTTGGTTACACTCCCATGACGTCCTAAGGCTATTCCACAACCTTCCAAAGAAATCGCAATGAATATGACCATCGAACATTTGATTAGAGAACGTGTCGAAGGTGTCGCAACCAAAAGAGTCGCGTGCCGAGGGTAGGAACTCATGGTCATGAGACTAAGATTGAGTCAGGATCATTTAATCTTATTCAAAAATCTAAAGAATTGAATTAAGATAGATTTCGAAATTCGAGTCGTTACATCTCATACCCCTTAAAGAAATTTCGTCCTCGAAATTATGTAAAAGGGAGTAGAGCATGAAGGCCAAACCCAACGACCATCACACTCGAAGAGTTCTATCGTCCCAAGATAGGACCGAAAATCAACCATCACCTCAGTGATAATGTCACAAGGACCCGGTTAGTCAGAAAATCACGAGACTTCCATCGGAACACCAGGAATCGATATGGTGTCAAGGACATCAACTGAACATAAACATTGGCAAGGAAATGATCTAGTCTCAATCACTAGATGGTTCTCCCACCATCACAATTTCAAAGAATGCGCTCCACGAATAACAAACTTGTAGAATGCCAAGGGATCAAGAAAACTTCCCAATGCGATACGGGCACGTCGACACGAAGCCAAGATCGAATTCATCAAGCAACTGAAGGTGTAACACCCCACATTTTTAAGTGTTGGGGGGTAAGCCTTTTCTGCGGTGGATTCCG
>NMUG010005425.1:0-13141 GCA_002855965.1 Monotropa hypopitys | reverse complement strand
CCCCTCGGCCGGGCGGACCTCGCTGGGACCTGCGGCACTCTGTTCTCTCAGCCGGTCCCACTCTGCGGTAACATCTTCAAGCTGTAGCCAGAGCAGAGTGCTCTCAGCTTCCGCCTCCATGAGCCTCCCCTCCGTCTCCTTGACCTGACAGACCTGGTGGAATGATTTCCGGAGCACCTTCTGGTTGGCCCTATACAAGTCGGCAAGGCTCTAACAAGCCTACAGTATCACAAATCATCAGAAAAATAGATATCGGGCGGTATTCGGCCAAAGGAAAGAGAATGATTACCTTTATGAGGCTCGTTCTAGCATTGTCAAACATATCCTCAATTCTGGCCAACATGGCCGCCATATCAGCCAGCAATTGAAGTGCCCAGAGCAGCGGGTAGGCAACTTTCGGATCGGCGTTTACACTATCTGATACCAAGACACGCTCCCCAGAGTACTTCCGAAAATTTAGAGCCCAGGGCTCAAAAGGACCTGTGACATATGGGGGTCGTGGGTGCCTTGGCTCAAATACGTATCTTATGCCCTCCTCATAGGGCTCCTCGGGCTCCTCCTTCACCTGGACTAATGCAGGCGGGACTTCAAGAGGTATAGCCTCCGGCCTGCCTATAGCTCCACCTGTTGGGGCAGCCGCCCCATCAGCCGGAACTCCCACCGTATCGGGCGGAGCTGTCACCCTATCTGCCGGAGCAGCCTGACCCTTAGTAGGAATGGCGGCCCAGCCCTCCGGAACAACCCCCTCCTCCGGCTCTTTCACCGACTCTGCCAGAGCCTCCATCTCTTCAAAGTACTCAAAAACAGTCAACCGCCTCCGAATAGGGGCTCGTATGGTTGGTTCTCCTGCCACTTTCCTCTTTCCCCTGGTCTTCCGGTCCTCTAGGTAGCTGTGATATGTCGGTTAATATCCAAGAAGGATGGGAGCATCCATGCCGGTGCACCTCAGTAAAGCCGCTATCCAGGCAGGCGACACCATAGTCATCAAATGTTTAGATATTGTTGCAACGTCTGCACGGGAAAGGCAAAAGTTAAGGCAGTCCAAGCAAAAGATCTGAAGCCAGCGTACCAAGCGCTTACCTGGACTACCTTCTGAGGTCGGTACAAAGTACCGATGCTCTTTGCCCGGAGCAAAATTGTACTCTCCAAATATCTGAAGATGGAGATTCCCGTACTTCTCTGAATCCGACAGCCTCATGAAAACGTCGCCGTATGGTTTTGTGGGAGTAAAGAAGTATCTTCCGGAAGACCTATTCCGAGAAAGTGAGAACAAGCCCAACAGGTCCGGTACATAAAAATCAAAACCATCCCTCTCACATAATACTAGGATGCAGCCTATGGTCCGGTAACAGTTTACGGAGAGCTGATTCGGCACTAGGTAGAACTCGGATAGGAACCCCCACAAAAATGACCTGAATGGGAGCTTCAGCTGTCCTTAAGTTATGGCCATTAATGGGACCGTCACATAATCCTCTGAATATGAGACCTCCCCTCCAACTTCTACGCAGTTTACCGAAGCCGGAATATTGTATCGGCGGAGAAACTCTTCAAACTTAGCTAATCCACCGCGGAAGTATTCAAGATAGGGACAGGAGCTGTCGTCGCCGGTCGCCCTACCCGGTCTCCCCAAGGTCCTATTCGGTCGACCCCCCAGTGCAACGTAAGTAGGTTCGTTTTCGTTCGAAAAGTGCCGGACGATGTTTGTGCGGCCTTCAGCTTGGGGCTGCCTTGAGGAAGAAGCCCCGGGAGTAATATCTACAGCCGGAGGAGGTGCTCCGGAGCTAGTCTCAAGAGTCAGTTCTTCCGGGGTTGTTTGAAATAAGAAATCCGAATCCGAATCAGATTTGGAAATAAAATCAATCACCTGTTCCATGGTGGTCCGAGGGGTGCAGTTGCCGAAGGACTTGGAGCTCTCCGGAGGGTCCCAGCTAGTAAAGTAAGTTCCGGAGATCCAATCCCACAGACCTATTTATAGGCCACTTCAGGTACGAGGCACAACTGTCCACCATTAATTTTTTATTTCACAAGTTCCGAGGCATCCGTTTGATCGACGAATAGGGGCATGACACATGGCGGTCGCTGATGTCCGCGTATAATTATTGCACTGACAATTGTCAGACTGACGTCATGATGAGCTTTGACGGGACTGTTCCCCCGAAGCAGAGGGTCCGGCATACCGCGGTCAATCTTTTCCAACAAAGTTTGGGAAAGATTGAGGGGCTATTGTGGTTGCCGGATCTACGCCTTGGGGAACATGTCTCAGAATTGAAGCATCGGACAGGCCTTCGTCCCCTAGGGGTCCTTCGGCGCTCTTGAGTCGTCGGTACAATGGGCCTTCGGCACGAAGAGATTTAATAAAACGACTGCCCCCTTCCGGGTAGGGTACTTGGACTGTCCTCCGCATTGCCGACTGTTCCCTCCGGTCTCTATAACGGCCGGCCAAGCACCGTATCTATCCTCGCAACGAGGAAACCTGCTCCCTCGCCGACCGTTACTTTACCGAGGAATCGGTCCACCGGCAGCTCCTCAAATGGGCATCTCGGGTACCCCGCTCGCGGATCCACTGTCCGTACAGCCGACCCGGCCCATTGGGGAGCCCATGCGCCATCCTTGACCCCCAAGCCAACATATCCCTATAAATACCCCTCAGAGGGTACTGTTCACAGGATATGCTCTCCGACAGTTACCCTCCGGCCTCACTGCACTTTCTTTGGTCTCTCCTTCCCAAGAAGATTCTAACTTAAGCATCGGAGGCCTCGTTGGTCACAACCGACCGGCGGGCACTAACCCTTATGTCACAGGAGCCAAACAGGGGGATCTCATCTATTGTTTGCAGGGACCACTCGAGCCTCTGTATCAGAGCCGACATCCAGCATTCGGATAACCAGCGACCGAGAAGATTCCGGCAGAAATCGGCTACCACATCTATTGACGAGATATGTGTTTAGGTATTTTCCACCGAATAAGAATTGGAAGAGTGGACATGGTCAACCGGTAAACAACTTGGCATCGTAATCATAATTAAAGTCTCCAAGACAATGACAAAGAACCATAACTCGATAATTATGTTCAATTGTGAATGAAGTGGGAACTACATGAAGTATGTAAAAAAGTACGATGACGATTGGGAGGTGAAAGGGAGACTCCACGTGACACTGTCCAGTAAATGTGATTGTCTATGTTGAGTTTAGAGGTGTTAGATAGGAATGCATTTGGACAATCACATTTTTGGATGGCACAAGCAACCATTTCGTCGCCCATTACCTTGAGGGACATTCGTATGTCGACAAGTTATTATCAAACGAGACATCGATATTAGTGGATATGTCCAAGTCCTTAGTCAAACCTAGGGAATCCTAAATGTGATGGTGAATAGGGATCCAAAAAATGTTACGACAATCAAAGTGGTGTACAATGCAAGTTGTAAGCATAAAATGATAAAGCAAGCAGGGATGTGATACCCCAGTCTAAGGTGTCAACTGGAGTCCCGGAGGGGAGATCCGGGTCAGTGGACAAGTTCCACATCGCTTGGTAGATGTAAGTTGTGTGTACTATAAATAATAGATCATGAACTTACCTTGCACAAGGCCTTTTAAAGTCGTATGGGCGTCAAAGTCTATTGGAACATTCCAGTTAAGCGTGCTCATCCTGGATTAGTCTAAGGATGAGTGACCCCCTAGGAAGTCCACTGGGACTTGGCGGCCAAAGCAGACAATATTGTGCAGGGCAAGGGCGGGTTGTTACATATGGTATCAGAGCCTGCACCAACCAGAAATGTGGGACCAGAGGAGAATCTTGACCCTACACGAGACGTGTGGTCCAAGTGGGGGATATTGTGACACCCCAGTCTAAGGTGTCAACTGGAGTCCCGGAGGGGAGATCCGGGTTAGTGGACAAGTTCCACATCACTTGGTAGATGTAAGTTGTGTGTACTATAAATAATAGATCATGAACCTACCTTGCACAAGGCCTTTTAAAGTCGTGTGGGCGTCAAAGCCCATTGGAACATCCCAGTTAAGCATACTCATCCTATATTAGTCTAAGGATGGGTGACCCACTAGGAAGTCCACTGGGACTTGGCGGCCAAATTGGACAATATTGTGCAGGACATGGGCGAATCGTTACAAGGGAACTCTTAAATGCAATTTCTAATGACGCGACAAGTCAAAAACAATTACATAGAATGGCAACTAACTAACTAGGCAACTCGTTTGCGTAATGGCCTGAAAATTTCATGTGAATTTTTTTGTTTAATTAAATGAATTTGATTAATTTAAAGTGGATGAAAGAGATAAATTTAATTAAAATAAATTGAATTTGAATTATGTGTAGTGATGACTTGATGTTCGGGAATGTCCAAGTTAAGTTTGGAGAGGTTTGGGAATGTTCGGGTGAGTTTGAAGAGATTTAGAATTGTTCGGACCACTTCCGGAAGTGGGGGAGTTATTTCCAGTAATGTGTACATTTGTGCATATCGAAATGTTCCATCCCTTTGCATCCTCACTCCATTGCTATATCGAAATACAGTTGCAAAAAATCCCCTTATCATTCTCATTTCTTCATTCCTAAATGTTGTTGAGAGATCGTATATTGATATGTAAATTCTTAAATATCGAAATGTACTGGAATTTTAATTGATAGGCATTCATATATCGGTTCCAGCCATTTTGGGCAGTAACTTCCAGAACCGGTTGCGAGACAATCCGGAAGCAGTTTTGGTCTCCCGTATCAGAAAAATTAATATCGGTTTTAAATGTTTTAATCCGGTTTAAACTTATCATTAAGGGTATTTTTGTCATCTTAATGTTATTTTAGTTGTCCTAAGTTATCCCTAATCCCTCTAAGTATATAAAATCATTTTATATATCATTATTCATATCAAGAACTCATATTGAAACTCATAGAACTTGTGCTCTAGTTTTTTGGTGGTTGATGTGATTGCTCTCTTGTACCTCTATTGAAGATTTCTCCATTGAAGGTCATTCACTCTCTCTTGCTTTAGACTCTCTTCATGTCCTTGTATTTTATAAAGGTAATCATTGTATCTTCTACTTGATTATCTATCTAAGGACATAGAAGTTGTAATTGTTACTTGAGTCTTTCTAAGATTTCTAGATCTAGGAATCTTGTATTGGTTTCTTGCAAGAGTTTGTGCTAGTTTGTTCTAGTCCTTGATTTAGAGAGTTAGACTTGAATCAAATCATATTCATTCATTGAGTTCTTGTTATACCTAGTGTTATCTAGGGTTTAGTATATCATCTCACTTAGGGTTTCTCTAGAGCATTGAATTGCTTTACCCTTAACCTATTGGTTTTGTGAGTTTGTTTGTCAATCTCCTATTAGGGTTTCACTTGAGCATTCATTGCTTTACCCTAATTTAATATTCACTGTGAGATTGCTTTGTAGATCTCATTGGAGAATTCATTAGAATTCCTCATTGGGTTAATTCATTGATTTATTTTTTCTAATGTGGACTTGAAGTATTTGTCGCATTATTGTGCTTACTTTGATACTTCTTAGTCTTATCCATCCTTGTGTGTACTTGGAGTGTTTGTCACATTATTGTTATTATTCTTATACTACTAGGTCTATTCTACTATATTGTTTACATATATAGTGTATCGCTTTGTTTCATTGTACTCATCCTTGTGTTTGGCACTCTTTTGTGATTGTTGACCTATCTATGTAGCCGGAGAAATCCGGAGCCGATCGAGAGTCGGGGATCAGTGCGGAGCATTGTGGAAGATTATTGGATAGCAGAAGGGGCTTGAGGAGCTAAGGATTGTAGGAGCTAGGCGGTCTTGCGGGATAAGTTCGGTAACTATTGTATCCTTAACATTTGTTATTATTAGTGGAAAACGTAGAGTAGGTCAAGTGGTTTTGCCATGACCCAATCTCATATGAGCCATGACTGGTCAACGAGCAAGCTCACTAAAGACCATATTTAAGGAGTCTAGGGATTCATCAAATAATTTTTTGATAAGTAGATAGCGGAAAAAGCGTGAAATAACCCAGAGAGTGCATTAATACCCACAACAGTTCATTGATCTAAAATTGAGGTACAAAACAAGCCCCATGGGCTGATACATATGATAATCAAAAGCTGAGACATAAAAACTCCAAGTGCTCCTATTCCTGCTCCTCAAATCCTGAAAAGAGTTTTAGAAAAACACATAAGCTATAAAGCTAAAGTGAATTAGGTACATGCCCAAATTACTAGTTTCATGGACAAAAAAGTCATTTCCTACAGTAAATCATTTCAGATAATCATAGTGTGAGTGACTCAATAGCCTCAAGAGTAGTATCCTTGACCCATTCTGGTCATACCATATTTTCAGCATCTTTCACGCATGAACCTGCAACAAGTGCATATTGATTGCTTTGGGTATTCCACCCGAGACGTATGACTGTCAACCTGTCTAAACAAGCCAACTAATTACAGCCTCCACGGTACCAGAAACAGGGGAAGCTACCCCATAATTTTCAAAACGGCATGATATCATCAGATGACCATCTGGTTTGGTCCCACCTTATAGCTTGTCCCTGTATTCATGGTATCTGACCCTGCCCCTAGCATTCGGCACCTTATCCGTTTATGATCGTATTCCATGGCCATGTCATGTCCGTGCCGAGAATCACATAAAATATTTTCACGTTTTGTTTATCCATGTAAAAAGGTTTATCACAAGCTCTTCTCTTTCAATTTGCGAGAGTAATAACATAATAGATTTTACGGACTCATTAGCCATAACAATAACTTATAAAATGAATGAGCAAGTGAGGAAAAGTACGAGTAAGTAAGGCATGTAAAGATTCACCTTATTCCTGGGTTGATTTTTCTTCGAATTGACACTTTAAATCTGCCATAAAACATAAATAAACAAGACTAAGCCTTCTGCCGAACAACTAGGGCTACTGTTGAGCTAAACTGAGCTGGGCCGAGTTGAGCTGTTGGCCTAAAGTGGCCAGACTGCTCTGGTCAGCTGACCGAGCTAAGGAAAACACAAGTGACCGAAGGCCCTTTGTCTGGAGGACAATGGGTGGTGAGATCAGGAACATATTTTTCTAAGGTTCTGGATTCTCCTGGACCGAAGGGTCCTTATGCCGAGCAGAAGCTCTCCCGAGCTGAGCTCTGCCGAGCAGGGGTTCTAGCGAGCAGACGCTCTGCCGAGTAGACGCTTTGCCGAGCAAAAGCTTTGCCGAGCTGCCAACAAGGCGTACTGGTGGACTGGCAGTGCGGGAAATGGTGCTTCGGGCACAACTATTGGTCGAAAAGGACGATAGGGTGGTCACAAGAGCTCAGGGCTAATTTCCCGAGCTACCGGCTGCTTAGTCGAACTCAAATGACTAAGAAAGCTCAGAGGCAGACTGTCCCTTTTTCCAAGCAGAAGTGCTTCGGCAAGTGGGAGGTCAGCAAGTGATACTGGGAGGTCAGGAGTGTTTATGAGATGGTCCGACATTGCTTGCCGAGCTGAAGTAAGTTCATCCAAAAGGTCAATAGGGGTTTTGCTTGGACTGATTGACCAAGTGCCGAGCTACCGAGCTAAAGAACAAGGGTATGGACTGCTCCGGTAAATCCAAAGGAAGGTTGTCGAGCAGAAGTCAGTGCGGCCAGGTCCTTTAATAAACTTGCCGAACAGGGGTGGGGTCAAAACATGATAAAACATGGCCGAAGGACTAAGTGCTTACCTGAGTTCACAGGGGCTGTTCTAGCAAGCTTCTGCCGAGCTGAGCACTTCGGGGAAAACGGGTCCGGACAGTGGGGTTCTTCTGGTCTACCGAATGGTTGGCCGAGCTAAGGCCTGACAGAGCTTCTAGGTGGAACAGATGGTCCGGAGGGCTGCTGTACTATTCTAAGTGTTCGGCTAGGAGTTTGCCGAGAATCAGGACTTCGGGAACAATGGTCCTCTCTCTCTAGAGCTTTGAATGCAAGATGGAGTTGGGTGGGAAATAAATGCTCCACAAGGGTTGCTTATATAGAGGTTCGGAGGGCTGGGGTGGGTAGTTGAGAGTATTAAATGCTTGATTTGATCAAACCTTAATCCTGCCAAAGAGGTCAGGGAGTTGTCCCATCGAGGTCAGGTTTGAGCACCCTGCCATGACAGTCTGAACATATGACGAGTTGTCCCATCAGAGTTAGACGGCAAGTCAGTCCGGATGGGACGTGACCCTGCAGCTCGACAAATCCACTGTCGCGCAGCTGGCATCCGGGTCCGGAGTGGGGCGGTTGGTTGGGTGGCAGGCTGTGCTGGACTGGGCTGGGCTGGTCCAGAGCAGATTGGTCTGGCCTGCCCGAGTGGTTGGGCTTCTCCACTTGGGCTTCCTAGCTCACTTTCTTTTAGTTCCATGGGTCCAATTACTCCAACACTAAACCCAAATGGTTTAAACACAAAATATAATCCAAAAATATTTCTAACGATTTATTTAATTATGAAAAATCTTATTTATTGGGATAGGGTCTCACATCCTTCCCTCCTTAAAGGAAGTTTGGCCCCCAAACTTGAAATAACCTATTGATGAGGAAGGTATACCTTACTCGAATAACTCTGGGTACTTCCGGTGCATATAATCTTCCTTCTCCCAGGTGGCTTCGTTCCCTGACTGGTTCTCCCACCAGACTTTGACTAATAGAATCATCTTGCTTCGAAGCTTCTTCTCTTGTCGATCTAGAATTTTGACCGGCTTCTCTTCGTAGGATAGATTCTTCTCGATCTCGATCGTAGGTTGCTCCAGGACGTGAGACAGGTCTGACATATACTTGCGAAGCATATAGATGTGGAAAACGTCGTGCACATTAGCTAACTCTGGTGATAACGCTAATCGATAGGCGAGTGGGCCGATCCTTTCAAGAATTTCGAATGGTCCAACAAATCTGAGATTCAACTTTACTCTCTTTCCGAATCTGACGACGCCCTTTATCGGTGATACCTTGAGAAATACCTTGTCGCCTTCCTGAAATTCCAATTCTCTGCGATGACTGTCGGCATAACTCTTCTGACGGTCTTGGGCAGCTTTCAATCGATCCTGAATTGTCTTGATCTTCTCTATGGATTCCTGCACGATTTCTAGTCCTATTAATTCTGCACTTCCGACCTCTGTCCAACACGATGGTGTCCTGCATCTCTTTCCATATAACGCTTCAAATGGTGTCATTCCTATACTTGCTTGATAACTATTGTTGTAGGTGAACTCCGCTAGTGGTAGATGCTCTTCCCAGCTTCCTTGAAATTCCAATGCGCAGGCTCGTAATAAGTCTTCTGTGGTTTGAATGGTTCTTTCCGACTGGCTGTTCGTTTGAGTATGAAAGGTTGTGATGAAATTAAGTGCCGTTCCCATTGCCTTCTGAAGTGATTTTCAAAAGCTGGATACAAACCGCGGGTCTCTATCGGATATGATAGATACTGGTGTGCCGTGCAGTCGAACGATTTCTCGGAGATAAGTGGTTGTCATTCGGTCCATTGAATAAGTATTCTTGATCGCAATAAAGTGAGAAAACTTGGTTAAACGATCTACTATGACCCATATAGCGTTTTTGCCTTTCTTGGAACATGGTAATCCTATGACATAATCCATGGTGATATCTTTCCATTTTGGAATACGTAATGACTGTAATAATCCGACGGGCTTCTGACGAATGGCTTTAATCTATTGGCACTACAAGCATCAGCTAACATAGTTGGCTATATCGTGCTTCATTCCCATCCACCAATAAGATTTCTTCAGATCCTGGTACATCTTTGTCTAACCGGGGTGAATCACGAACTTTGAATGGTGGCCATCATCCATGATCTTCTTCTTGATTTCTTCATCGTTGGGGATACACAATCGATTCCGAAGTTGGAGAATTCCATCCATGAGGGTGAATTCACTCTATGAATTGATTCCTTCGCTGATCTTTATGATCTTTGGGTCGTTCCTTTGTCCTGACTTGATTTCTCCTAAAATAGTCAGTTCTGCAACCATGGTATTGAGATGTCCATGTTGTAGATGATCAAGTTCCTTCTTTCCTTTTCTGCTTAGGGTGTCTACAACAGTGTTGGCTTTTCCAAGGTGGTATTGAATGTTGAGATCGTAGTCCTTCATTAGCTCTAGCCATCTTCGTTGTCTGAGGTTCAGCTCCTTCTGGGTGAAGAGATATTTCAAACTTTGATGGTCGGTAAATAAGTTGCAGGTGACTCCATAAAGATAGTGGTGCCAAATCTTCAAAGCGAAAACTACTGCGGCTAGTTCCAAGTCATGAGTTGGTTAGTTCTTCTCGTGAGGCTTTAACTGTCGGGAAGCGTAAGCAATAACTTGACCTTGCTGCATTAGAATACATCCGAGTCCTCTGAGTGATGTGTCGATGTAGACTTCAAAGTCTTCTCCCTCCTGAGGTAGTATAAGAACATGTGCTGTCGTAAGTCGCTTCTTCAGCTCTTGGAAACTCTCTTCTCTGGTCTCTGTCCAAACAAATGGCTCTCCTTTCTTTGTCAGCTCCGTCATAAGGGTTACGATCTTCGAAAAGTTTTTGATGAATCTTCTGTAATAGCTGGCGAGTACAAGGAAACTACGAACTTCGGTTACTGAGGTCGGCTTGGGCCATTTTTGGATTGCTCCTATCTTCTGAGGGTCCACTGAGATTCCATGCTCATTGATGATGTGCCCGAGAAATTGGATTTTCATGAGCCAGAACTCGCACTTGCTGAATTTGGCGTAAAGCTTCCTTTCCTTCAAGGTCTGCAAAACGATCGATAAGTGCTTTGCATGTTGTTCCTCGTTTTTGGAGTAGATGAGAATATTGAACAAGTCATCTATCTTAGGCATAGGATACTTGTTCTTGACGGTGACACGGTTCAACTTACAGTAATCGATACACAAGCGTAATGAACCATCCTTCTTCTTGGCAAACAAAGCTGGAGCACCCCACGGTGACGAACTCTGGCGAATAAAACCCAACTCATGCATTTCCTGCAATTGGGACTTCAACTCCCGCAACTCGGCCGATGCGAAACTATACAGTGGGATCGATATAGGAGACGTACCCGACAACAAATCAATAGACAACTCAACTTCCTGCTTGGAAGGCAAACCCGACAACTCTTCCGGAAAGACATCAGGAAACTCGAAAATAATAAGGGGAAACTCCCCACAGTGAGAAACATTGTCATCCAAGCTAAGACTCGCAAGTAAGAAACTAATGGAATTACGTTCCCTGGGATCATAGAAACAAGCGTCTACTATCTCCTTCCTCTCGTCGTAAACATAAAAATAATCCCCATCAAGAGAGCGTACCCGAACTCAACGCCGATAACAATCGATGGTGACATAGAAGGTAGACAACCAGTCCATCCCAATAATAAGATCGAATCCCGACATACCCAGCACGATGAAATCAAAGATGAAACGACGATCTTCCATCGTCAACTCGCACTCTCAGCAAACCCAGTTCAACCGAACATGACCTCTTACCGGAGTATCCACAAACAAAAGTAGATCCAAGACATCCACGTCCAACTCTAATGCACGGATGAATGATGCAGCGATGAAAGAATACGATGCACCCAAATCAAACAAAACACTAGCCTACGAATTGTAAATAAAAAACATAAAGCAAACCACCAAAGTATTGGGCTCCTGCTGTGAGGTAGAAGGAACCGAAGCGGCAGGAATGGCATAAGCTCTGCCATGAGTAGTAGGACCTTGGAAGTGACCACCTCTCTGCTGAAACTGCTGCGCTGGCCTGACAGGAGATAAACCTCCACTAGCACGAGAAGCCTGACCTGAAACAACTGGTCCTGACTGATTAGGGCGCTGATGCCCACCCTGAGGTTGCTGCACTGAACCCGCCTCGCTGCGACCGCTAGCTCTCCCCGGACAATCTTTTACCACGTGACCCGTCTGGCCACACTCAAAACATACAGGAGCCCTAGACTCAACTCGCATATGCCCTGGCTAATGACATCGATGATAGATAATTGGACCCTTCGCTGAAACCGTACTACCTTGCGACTTCTGGCCCCTAGAAAATTGAGACTACTCCCGCTGGCACTTCCTTCCAAAACTCCCCGACGATGAACTAGAAGCAGATACTTGACGACATAGCTCCCATATCTTTACTTTCTGCGAAGATTCTCTCTTCGGCTCGATGGCTCTGGCACAATCAACAATATCTGCAAAGGTACGGATCCGTTGGCTCATCACTAGCCTTTGGACCGATGGATGAAGACCCTTCTCAAAGCGCTTACACTTCCTCTCTTCGGAACTCACTAAATCTGTAGAAAACCTCGACAACATCTGGAACCTCATGGCATACTGGGACACCGTCATCGTCCCTTTCTCCAATTTCTCGAACTGTTCCCACAGCTGCTCTTTGAAACTCTCGGGAAAGTACTACCCCTCAAAAATCGACTGAAACTCAGCCCACGTCATACCTCAAATAGGATCAAGAATAGCCTATGGATCAGCATCTCCATTGACAAGCAAACTTCCTCGGCGCATCTTCAGAATAGAACTCCACCACTGACTTGCCTCACCGGTCAGCTGATAAGTTGCAAACAAAATCCAAAACTTATCTTCAACAATCTCCAATGTGCCGAACACCTTCCGAACTTCGGACAACTAATGATCTGCCTCCAATGAATCTCCTTCGCCATTGAACCTGGGAGGGTCCATGTGGCAAAACACCCGCAAAGCATCAATGGTATGGTTGCCCGCATTCTCCCGCAGAGTGGCAAACCCCCGACTAGCTTCGACCATGGAGACCACGAGATCCCTAGCAAACTGACTCGGGGCTACTAACCCCTCCGGAATAGGAACAACAGGAGGTGCCTCGTCCTCCAACCCACACATCCTATCATTAACTTCCTCACTATGAGCATCTGGGGTATTCACTCCCTAGCAACCATGACCTCTTCCTCTAGCACGATGATGAGCCATTTCTACAAGAAAGAATTACGAATTCATAAGAAAGAGTGCACATGACAAGACTCCAAGAATTCGCTTAACCAACTAGACATAGATCAATCGAAAGAAGGGATCACCCAACAAGATCCTCGAAGAAATCTAACAACAATCAACTCGATCAACAGGGCTACACCCAAGAAAAGAAACAATGTACGATGCATACTCATCGACTCACACAAACCTATGGATCATGCCAATA
>NMUG010005424.1:0-13143 GCA_002855965.1 Monotropa hypopitys | reverse complement strand
CTGTCCGCGGAGCGTCCCGGCACCTCGGAATTACGTCTGAAAATGTTCGGAGGCTGTTTTGACTTTCCTGTTGACTTTGGAGGTTGGCTCAAAATTGGGTATCAACAAGTTTAAAAACAAAACCAAAATTCCTCGATCCGTTGTCCGAAGTGAAAGCTTGCAGTAGATGTCGGAAACAGATCACTGGAATGCCTTGTAACTCGGGTTCTCTCGGTTCACTCGATATTCTTTGGAATTTTCTACACCAAAAAAATATCTCTTCTATTTCAGAAAAACGGTCGAAGTTTTGTCTGACCCATTTTAAATCTTCCTATTCAAAACCCAGTCGAAGTTCTGTCCGATTGGTACAAACGGTTCTCCTTTCAAAAGCCCGGTTAAAACATATTCCGGCAACTTTCATAGAAAAATATTTTTCCGGTCGAAGTTCTGTCCGACTGAAAAATATCAAAACACTTTTAAAATCAAAAACAAAAATTCCTCGATCCGTTGTCCGAAGAGAAAGCTTGCAGTAGCTGTCGGAAACAGATCACTAGAATGCCTCGTGACCCGGGTCATGCCGGTTCACTGGATATTCTTTGGAATTTTCTACACCACAAATATCCTACATTTTCTAAAAAATGGTCGAAGTTCCGTCCGACCCATTTTAAAAACATTTCTATCCAAAACACGGTCGGAACTCTGTCCGACCGCAGAAAATCATTTTTCAAGGATTTAGTCAAAGTTTCCACCCGACTAAAATCCAAAATAGATTTCAAGGCACAGTCGAAGTTCCGTCCGACTGCCTAAAAACAAAACGACTCTTTTTAGTTGAAATTCAGTCCAACTATAAAAAATTATTTTCTGATGTTTAGTCGAAGGTCGGTCCGACTATTTAAAAAATCAAAATCAAATTAACAAAACAAAATCTTTTCAAAACATAGTCGAAGTTCCGTCCGACTATCGAAAAAGAAATTGTATTATCAAAATTTCTTCTAAAATACAGTTGGAATTTCTCTCCGATTGTTGGAAAAATATTTCTCGCCGAAGCTCCGTCCGGCTCAAAAATATTCCGTTTCATCAAAACCGGGTCGAAAGTCACCCGTATCCCTTCAAAATAAAAAGACATTTTCCTAAAATAAAATGATATCTTTTTATAACAAAATTTCCGGTGACTTGGTACACCACAGCTCAATACCAAGTGGCGATTCTGAAAAATCCGAAATCGGCATACTCAGGCCATCATCCATTTTCAAACAAACCCCCACATTTTCAAATTCCATCCATCAGCGTATCTTTTTCCGTCCCGAAAAATGGCCCCCACGGATCGGGGGATGACGGAAGGATGGAAAAATTTCCCGGCAGCAGACGTACCACAAATAGTCGACAAGAAGATGGCAACAGCCAGTCGCAACGTCAAAAAGTGGAAAATAAGGAGCAAGAAGATGTTCCGAACCACGCACATCTTCCGTAATTGCTAATAAGTGTCAACGAGAAATACGAGAATTTAAATCGTATACCACTGAAGAATAAGAAATCCTAGTAACGACAAGGATAAGGCACAAGCACATGTGACAACACTTCCAACAATGATGGTAGGGACCATTAATCAAGTACACCGATCCATGAGAGTCAAAGAGTCAAAGAGTACCCAAGGAACGACACCCACTCACCGATCCGGCAAAGATTTAACAAGGATGGATTTGATATGCCAAAAGAAACACACTTCCAATGACACATCATCACTAACACGAAGTAAAAAGGATTACCCGAACCTATTTCACCTCCTACAGACTTATGCCCAAATGAGAAGGCAAACTCTACTCTCGCCTTCAAATCCCAAGCAAACACACAATACCTCAATCTATCAACTCAATCATTCCATCTCTCCTAGACTACTGAGGTTTTCCTTGTGCACCGGTGCACCCAAACTC
Source organism: Monotropa hypopitys (assembly GCA_002855965.1). Taxonomy (NCBI): domain Eukaryota; kingdom Viridiplantae; phylum Streptophyta; class Magnoliopsida; order Ericales; family Ericaceae; genus Monotropa; species Monotropa hypopitys. Next base: position 11,233 of record NMUG010005424.1, on the reverse strand, counting down.
TGTACTGATGCAAACCCCTTCCTACACCGGTGCAAGCCAAAGCTGCACCGATGCAAACTGCATCAAAAGAAGGCAGTGTACTCAAAATAGTATTTGCACCGGTGCAACCCTCATCTGCACCGATGCAACTGCTTCATCCAGAGAACAGTAGCAGGTGTCTTGGTTCTGCACCGATGCAACACCAATCTGCACCAGTACAAATGCACCATAGTGTAGAAAAATGCTGAAGAATGATCCCAAAGCCATACCGAAGTGCCCCGAACAAGCACCCAACAACAAGAATAGGGTCTACGGGATTCCCAAGCGATATATTCACACTCGATATGATAAAACAGATATATTTTATACCCAAGAACCTATTTACTTTCCATATTACCACCTAACAAATCAAGAACCGCAAGATAGTCACACGTACGCACTACCACTCCAATGCCTCAAAAGAGAACCAAAATCCTCAAGCCATTTTCCCAGCTCATAACATAACAACAATGACAACTCATCGAACAAACACCAAGGCACCTCAAAAGTAAGTCTAACACCCAAATCACCTAACAATCCCACTCAACCAATTGAGACAATTCCAATGCAAGGCTATCTCCCAAGTCGCTTCACAACCCAACTAACCAAATAGCTGAATAGTCACCATGGAACTACACAAACTAGTCCCTTTCTAAATGGCCTCAAGTCACAACTCAGTGCTACCGCCTGAACAAGATACCGCACTCAAATTCCTTCATCCTTCTCAATCAACCAAGGAGTACTGCAACCACAAGGCAATAAGTTTAACACAAATCCTCAAAGAACCTTAAACCACAAGCCAAACTTAACTCTCACATCAAGGAAGGGTAGAGCACTACCACCACTAACATCGACTACTTGGCACTAGCCCGCAAGGAAAACCTAATAATCTAAAAATACTTCATGTCCCAAGTGAGTCACATGCAATTCTGAAATGAAAAGATTTTACCACACTGAGGTATTCTCACTTTCTAAAGAGGTCACAACTACACTATACCCAAGTGCTAACACTTCAAGAAGCGATCACCAACCACCATCCCACAAACGAGATCATTCTAAGATTCTACCACTCACACTAGGAACTATACGCGCTAAGGAGACCCAATTAATCCTAAAAGAGAATCACTATCCACCACAAGGCTAATAAGCGAGAAGTCTACCGCGCAACGAGAATGAGAGTCAACACTCAACCACCGGGTGAATAGTCAACATCAATGGTGCAAACGACAAGTTCCAGATATCAACGTCAAGAAACGAAATAGAAGTCAAGACTCGATCGCAAGAGTACTACAAATTTCCAGCCACAAGAATGACTATCAAATCGGCATCAAAAGGAGGGATGTCACTCTTAGAAGGAAGAGCTGACAACAACCTCGTTTAAGAGCAAAAGAGGAAACTCCAGGAAGGATCATTCGATCATACGCAAATCATCGTACTTACTAGGAAAGCAAACGAGAATGAACTCCAATGACTGCCGCATGGTCCATCATTTGCCACCAAGGAGTAGGCCAAAAGCCACGACGACGACAAAACGACTCCGCTTCCTACGAAGGAATAGACTCGACAAGCCACAACTACAATCGCCAACGACCGAAATCAAGGAATAACGCGTTAAATCACCACCCGAGTCAACAAAAAACTCATTTACGCACTAAGAAGAAGGAACTTGAAATGGTTCACTAGGCTAGAGTAGGAGTCACCACTACCAACAAGAGGATACAACCGGAACCCACGAGTTCAACATCAACAAAATCCTCTAACTGTTGCCAAAATAGGCTCAAAAGTCGCCACAGGATAGACAGAAATTACTCAAAATTTCAAAAGGACAACAACAAGACCAACTCGAAAGAGTAGACACCACAAATTTCCAACCATTTTATTAATTTCGAGTTATAAAAACTTGTTGTTTAATGAGATCCATGCAATGCACACACATTCAATGCCTAGAAACACATGCCATGCACCCTAAATGCAACACCTCAGAGCTACACAAAAGAAACGGTGCACTCATTGAGACTAAAGTCTCACCCAAAGACCTAGGTAAGTCAGAACGAGCGCTCTGATACCAACTGTAACACTCCCAAATTTTGAGAGATATATATTTTTTGAGAAGTGTTAAATAGGTAAGAGTAAGTGCTGTCTACCACACACACACACTACTCAACACATTATTATTACATGAACACATGCGCTACTCTGATACAAATAAAAAGAGGCGAATATGGTTTTATAACATAACCCTGTACATCAATGCCCCAACTAAAAGAAAAGGCCAAATAGGATTTTATAGATTAATCCTGTACAACGCGGCCAATAGTAAAGAAACGAAAGTGCTAAAACTGAAAAGTAAAGCAACCTATCATCTACTGTCCAGTCTAGCTCCAAGTCCGATAAAGGATCCCGCAGCCACTCCAAGTCAACGAGGAAAGGTCCTACAAAAGTAGAGGGTCAGGCACGACCGCCTAGTAGAGATAGTCCATCTCCTACCGTCTATAATATTGGGGTGCAAGTGAGTGATAGTGCTAGGAATATGATGTGACATATGCATTGGATCTCATTATATAAAAACAGTTATTTTCTTTCAAATATTTTACTGTTGACTCATCGTAAGGTAAAAGCAGTAAAATTAGTGTCTGACCAAAACTCGATAAATAAAAGTAAGACTATCCAACATCTACTAAAAGATTGCCTAGACAAGGCCAAAGGGAACAATGTCAAGTGTCGAAGCTACACAAGTTAGAGACTCATTTTCCGTTATTAAAACGTATTCCAAGTGTTCCAATTTCTATTCCGCACCTTTTATAAAATAAGGGCAATATCACCAACAATAATGAGTTTCGGCTACTTCCGAGATAATGGGGATCAGCCATTAACCATAAAGTTCCTAGTGATTCCCCGGCACACCGGAAGGGCCCAGTCAAACCCCCATTGCGCAATGTCGTGAGTGCTCGCACTAGCCACCCAAGGTATCTGCACTACCCGTATAAATATAGCCAACTAAGTTTTCTCGTATAGAGTAAATAGTGTCACATTTTATCTTATCAAATCCTTCCGTACAACCTAGGGCAAACCACCTCCTAGACGACGTGTCAACTCACAATGTGACATTCCTTTCCATTTTTCCAAAACATTCCTTTTATATCACAAAACGTTCCAATCATTCACAAGACCGTTCTTTCGTTTGATTCATTACAAAAACGTGTCAAGACTACGTTTTAACCCACAAATCACCCAAGAGAGTCCAAACAAGTCAATTTCCCCAATTTGATTTAATAAAACAACGACGACACTCTTTTTATAAAAATTGGGGTTTTTAGCAATCAATTTAGGAATCGAATGACCAACAGTCTAAGGAGTACGTAAGACCCTAGACGATACTCAAAATTGACCATTTGATGCGAACGACAATAATTGAACGTTAATTTAGTGAATACTTGAAAATCGACTAATTAGATTACAACGCAAGAGAGAAGAAAGAATACCGATATTACAAACGAGAGGGATAGAAAACTCTACCTCGTTGGAGCTCCGGTGACGCTCGCCGGAAAAGTTCACCGGAAAACCTCCATAGTCGCCGGAGTGAACCAAGCTCATCAACGGAAAGCTCTCGTGATGCTCTACGACATTCACTATGACCAAAATCGCGAATGAGTAATCAAACTCTATGAAATCAAGAGAGAGAGTGTTTTGAGAGGGGGAAAAGATTTACCGATCCAAGACAATCCAAGCATGTCATTGCGGAGAGGGGAGCGAGGCCGACGACATTTCTCCTTCGCATTTCTTCCGAAACCTTATAGATCCACCATGGATGAAGAGAAATGTGAGAGGGACAAGGGAGGGAGGTAGAGAGAGGTTTAGGGTTAGAAAATGAGGAAGAAGATGGGAGAAATCGTGCATAATGAGTATATATAGTATCCCCACTTCAAATTACTAAAAAGCCCTTAATGAGCCTCAAAATTGGCCAATCAGCATACTTTGCACCGGTGCAAACTTCACTTGCACCGGTGCAAACTTGCTAAAAATTAGAGCAGAAGGGTTGTGCACCGGTGCAAACTTTCTCTTCACCGGTGCAAACTTGATCTGCTTAGATTTTCCAAGTTTGCTCCAAAGAAACGGCCACAAATTCTTCGTTCGGACTCCGATTGAGACGATTCAAGTTGCGTTGGATTCGCAATCGAAGTATCTACGACTTTCATGAACAAAGAATTCTGTTTTGAAGAATGAATCTAATCGATGGATTTTAAACGCAATTTAGAACTTATCCGAACGTCCAATCATCGACGAACTTCATGCCGAGGATGCCTACCTCACCCGGACTTACTCAACGAGACATATGATTATTATAGATGCTCCCAAATACCTCAAAATCTCAACGACAAGTGAATTTCGATTTGTTGAATTTATTTAATGGATGGAAATTAATTAAAATTTTCAGAGTGTGACAATAATTCCCTCCCCATTTTTCAAAACCCAATCAAAGCTCTGTCCGATTGGTGAAAATAAAAAGCATTCTTCCAAAGCCCGGTCAAAATTCTATCCGGCAACAATTTCATAAAATATTTTCACAGTCTAAGTTCTGTCCAACTGAAAAATACAAAAATACTTTTAAAAAGTGAAAGTTTGCAGTAGCTGTTAGACTCGGATTAAAAGAATACCTCGGGACATGCCGATTCAATCGATATTCTTTGGAACATTCAAACCAAAAATATCCATTCTTTCTAAAATATGGTCGAAGTTCTATCCGTCCTATTCCAAAATATTCCTTTCTAAAAATTAGTCGAAGCTCTGTCCGACTGATAAAAATAAAATTGTTTTCTCAAACGCGGTCGGAATTCTGTCCGATCGTAGAAAAACACTTTTCAAAGATTTAGCTGAAGTTCTGTCCGGCTAAAATCCAAAATCATTTTCAAGGCACAGTCGAAGTTCCATTCGATTACCTAAAATAAAATCATTCTTTATAGTTGGAATTCAGTCCAACTACAGAAAACATTTTTCAAAACATAGATGAAGTTCTGTCTGGCTCAAAATAAAATTTTACTTTAAAAAATACAGTCGAAGTTTTGTCTGACTGTCGCAAATAAAATTAAATTAACAAAACAAAGTAATTTTCAAACGTAGTCGGAATTCTGTCCGACTGTAGATAATCATTTTCACCGAAGTTCTGTCCGGCTCAAAAATAATACTTTCTTATCAAAACTAGGCCAAAATACACCCGTAATTCTATCAGAATCAAAACCGGGCCGACAGGCTGCCCCGTCCAAAATTCCCCCTTTCTAAACCGGGCCGAAATTTACCTGTCAACAACTATATCCAGAAGTCTTTCAATTTAATTCATTTCATACATAATCAGTAATAATATTTTATTTCTCTTAGCCGAGGAAACAATTGATTTGGGGTCAAAAAAGAGATTTACTTTTGAAAGAGAAGTACCAAAAGGGCGAGTGGGGTGCCTAACACCTTCCCCATTCGTAATGAAATCTCCAAACTCGAATTTTTGGTTTTGCAGACACCTTTTCCTATTAAAAAGACATCTTGTTCAAAAAAAATGACATCTTTTTCAAAATAAAATACCAGTGACTTGGCACACCGCAACTCTATGCCAAGTGGCGACTCCGAAAACAGATTAATAATAGATTGCGTATTGTTTAGGCAATTGCAAAACCGTTGTTAAATCTGAACATTTTAAAATCAGCACACTCAGGCCATTAGAGTATTTTCAAACAAACCCCCATAATCACAGATAAATCCCAACATCGTGGATTCTTCCATCTCGGAAAATGGCTCCTCCCCGCTACGAGACGAGGGAAGGATGAAAAAATTTCTTGGCGTGACAGCTGGCGACTCCGCTGGGGATTTCGAGGATTTCGGCTTGCGAAACCTTTTTCAAAAATAAATCTTTACCAAAAATTCGAAATCAATCAATTCTCGGCCTATTATTACTGATCTGCATCGTGTTTATTTCTTTTCAAGAAGATTACAGGATGCGTTGCTAAAATAAACAGGTTCTGCGTTGATAAAAATCGCTGCGCTAAAACTATTTACTGCTTATATCCTGCTTATTGATATAACTGCAAAAAGGATTTTCCTTTATTTTCAAAAACAAATTTACTTACATTGCATATGTACGATTTTCATGCATCATTTGCATCATTATCTATTTTGGATGGAAGTCATGACTACCCAAAATGAATACTATCCAATCAACCTATCGGGGGCCAGACAGTAAGCTGACACGACCCTAAAAAGTCTATAGTGGAAATGAGGTACCCCAACCAAATCACCGACTCTACGATGGTTTCCCTAACGGGGACGGATGTCTAAAGATTTGGGAGGCATTAAACCTTATCAGTCAACATAGCTTCATACTGCATATAGATTGCCAAAAAAATGTGTCAGCCAAAAACCCTACTTACTATTTTAGGGAAACATTTACATTATGAGGGGAATCCTTATATCCATATCTGTTAAAATATCCAAAATTTCAAAAATGCATTAGCATCTTTAGGGATATTGATCGAGATTAGGCTATGGACTTGTCATTTTTCAACAAAATCTCCTAGTGAATTTACAAATCCGAGAACATTCTCCAGACTCCATGTCCGAGGCACGTCTCGAATTTTAAATTTTAAAGGAAGTCTATACGTCTCCAATCATCCCAAAGACTTTCTTTTTTATGCATATATCTGCTAGATATCATAAATCGTCAGCGTCTTTAGGAGTATTGGTCAAAAATAGATTACGGACTTGTTATTCCAAAATCTCCTGAGAATTTACAAATCCAAGACTATCCTCCAGACTCTATGTCCGAGGTACGTCTTGAATTTTTAAATCTCAAAGGAAGTCTGTACATCTCCAATACCCCCGAAGACATTCTCCTTATATACTGATCTGAGCTTAGTGTTGCCATACAGGTACAGACATGGCTTATCCAGATCATATAGACAGGAGAATCACATGATCCCTTGCTAAATAATCAAGTTCCCCATGAATCAGAGACAGTCTCCGCAGAGGAACATCTTAGCATGCGTCGGACGGTCGAAAACCTATAGGCCATGATGAAAATTCTGATGGCCTAGCACTAACACCCATCTCCTGTACAGCCAACTGGGGCCGAGCCATCATCTTTACAATAGTTTCCATCCAAAACTAGGGCAACATACGGTCAAGCGGCACCACAACCCGCTCTATTTATACCAACGGCAAACCCAATCTTGCCAACAGGGAACTCTCTACATCCCCATATAGCCATTACTTTGCATGTTCAGCCGCAGCATATTCTAGTTCCTCATACCTTCCCGTATGCCCAAGACGATTTAGAAAGTCACCTGGACGAGATCCCTACAAAGCGGGAAGATGCACCATTACTTCTTAAGGTCCAACAACTGGAGGATGACTTCAGATCTCTCTGGGGGCCCAATGATTATACTTCGACCAACTTCGAAGACCTCTGTTTCTATACGGACATGATCTTACCTCCCAAATTTAAGATCCCAGATGTCTCTAAGTATGATGGTACTGGGGAACCTATGACACATCTGCGCCTTTATGCCAAAGCGTTGTGCAGTTTCCCTAACCCCGAAAGGTTAATGATGCACTTATTTCTACATAGTTTGACCAGGGCCGCCGCATAGTGGTTCGCCAGTCTAGATCTCAAACGCTTCCATTCATGGACAGACCTCTCTCAGGAGTTTGTACGCCAGTATCGACATAATGCAGATCGACCGTCTCTTTCTCATCCACATGAAGCAAGAACCAGAGAAGACTTTCCGCAAATATGCCCTCAGATGGAAAAATCATGCGTCCCAAGTCAACCCTCCTCTTGCCAATGCCGAATACGTCCACTTGTTCGTACAAACATGCAAGGGGATGTATTATGAAAAGTTTTGCACCTCCATCGGGAGATCCTTCAACGAGATCATCCTGCAGGGAGAGATGATCGAGGACGGCATTAAAACTAGTAAATGCTCGATCCATATACCAAAACAGAGGACTCTTCAATGTCAAGCGCCAAGAAGCCTCTCAGCAAAAAGGTCAAAGAGCCTGAATTATCAGTTCTCATACCGGCTCCAAGGCCGAGTAACCAATACTTTTTCCAACCAGGGTATCCAAATTACCCCCAACAACAACATCAGTCTTACTACCAACCGTAGAACGCGTATCAAAACATGTCGACTGCCTATCAGAATCAGCACTTCCAAGGCCCGACACCATAGGGTCCATTCCCCAGAAATGCTCCCTAAAATGCAGGGAGGAACAGAATCTTCACCCCCATCGGCATTCCCATAGTGGAAGTTTACCAATGCCGCTTGGCATCTGGGCATATGACGCCCATACCGGCTTGGCCATTGCCCAAAATTATTCCGCCTAACTTCCGAAGGGATTGGGTGTTTGCATACCACTCTAATCAGATGGTCCACGAAACTGAGAGATGTCGAAGCCTGCGACACAAAGTCTAAGATCTCATCGATGACAGAGCAATTAATCTAGAGGACACTCAGCTGCCACCCAATACGACTACCAATCCACTCCCGAATCATCAGGGGGTAAATGTCATATTTGAAGATACCCCGTATGTAGTCATACCTCGACGGGACGATGAAAACTCTAGCAGAGGTCTGTCACCAACGTCTGGCGAATAGCAAATCACCGTTGTTGACCCTCCACCATATTATCAAACGTTACCAAGCACTATCCACCCTGCTTATCTAGGGGAGAAAGTCGAAAATTGGACAACATGTTCAGTATACAAAGCCTGCACGTTTTGGTAACATGGGGAAAAAACAACAAATAATTTTGTTGTTTCTTATCTAAATGGAATTTATGTATTTCTTTCCTGTAGAATTACATATTCCTATATACTATCTATCAATAAAGTTTTGTATGTTTTGTCCATTTATCTATCTCTGCTAAATTGACAATGGCCAAAACTATTGACACACAAAAAAATTCGTTACAGGAATCCTAAGATTTGTCCATTTCAAATCAATGATCAAACAGTCTTAGCACATGAAGAACACGATTTCGACACCGAATTTGACTATGATCTTATGGGTATAGAAGTCGACGATGATGCTAGCGATGAAATTCTGGAAGAGATCCGAGACATGATTGAACAATACGAATAGAGAAAAACTCCCAATGTCGAGGAAACGGAAATCATCAACTTGGGGACCGTAGAGACGCCCAGGGAGATCAAAATCGGGATCCACCTCGAGAAACATCAGAAAGAAGAATTCACGGTGCTGCTCTGTGCCTATCAAGACATATTTGCCTGGTCATATGAAGACATGCCAGGTCTCAATACAACGATTGTAGAACACCATCTGCCCATAGATCCGTCTATCAGATTGGTCAAGCAAAAGCTGAGACGGCTCCGTCCAGAGTGGAGCCTAAAGATCAAAGAAGAAGTTATATAACAGTTTGACGATGGCTTTCTACGGGTTGTCCAATATCCATAGTGGCTCGCCAACATTGTCCCCGTACCTAAAAAGGTTGGGAAGGTCCGCATGTGCATCGATTACCGGGATCTTAACAGAGCACGCCCGAAGGATAATTTCCCTCTGCCACATATTGAAATTCTCATGGATAACACTGCTGGCCACAAAATGTTCTCGTTTATGGACGGCTTTTCTGGATACAATCAAATCCGGATAGCCCTAGAAGATCAAGAGAAAACAACATTCCTCACTCTGTGGGTTTTTTTGTTATCAAGTTATGCCGTTCGGACTGAAAAACACGGGCGTGACTTATCAGAAATCAATGGTCATACTGTTCCACAACATGATTTACAAATAATTGGAAGTCTACGTGGATGACATGATTTTGTTACTCTGCGGACTCAATTGGAGTTAGTCACTCCTGATCAGATAGTGTGGACGCCTTTTCAGTATTTGGCTCTCAGTGGAGTATACGACTATGAGGTATATTTTCCAATCGGTGATGCATCTTCTATTCTTTCACGTCTTGGGAGTTGTACATGGGAGATCACTGCTGGCGTCAGGTAACCGGTGAGGTCATGATCCCTCGCTGCTCTTTTTCTCATACTTTTGGCAATCGGCGCATGCCTGGTCCTGAGATTACCGAGGTTAGCGACTTCATGATAGCGGGGGATTATGCTGCGTAGTTCAGGAGTGTCTCCATCGTCCATTTTACCACCACTGTACCAGTCCATGGAGAACAGTCGATCGGCGCTGAGCAGGAGCAGTTCTATCAACAACATCATTCACAGAGGGAGAGTGACCAGTCCGCCATTTTCAGTAGTTCCACCTTCTGATGAGACAGAGCGGCGTTGGCATGGGTGTTCCAGATGTTCCACCTTTTTCGCCACCACCACCACCACAGGATCAGGTATATTTAATTTATAGCTGTTTTTGTATTTTCTGCTTTCCTTTCTGTTTCTGTTTTTCTGATGGATTTCTTTTTCTTTTCAGGATGTCCCAGATCCTCCCAGGGGTTCTATTGATAGGAAGCCCCGATGAAGAGGTAGGACTGATAGGAGTCGCGACTGAGATATCTGACACCTGATGCAGTTCACATATGCCTATTTTCTTTTTTCCCTTCCCCTATTTTTTTCTATGCGATTGGTTAATGTATCCTAGCTCATGCTGTTTTTGTGTTTTTTTGTATGCTTTTCCTTTTCCCTCTTTTTTTGTAATAAACTATGGTTGTCTTTCCTTTTCTAGCTCTTTTTCCTTTGTATTGATGCATATATAAAAAAAGGATATTAATCTGCTGCTATCGTCTTTCTGCTTCCTTCTTCGTAGGATGGCTTTTTCTTCTGCTTTTTTGTCACTTATGCTTACTTGGTGGGCTTATTTTACCTTCGCCGAGTAGACGCAGTTTGAGGCAATCTTGCAAACTTGAAAGTTTAAAGCATAACCATAGGGATACGTTATGTGAAATTTCGAAAAGTAATCATATGAAGATATTACTTGAAATTTTGGAAAGTAACCATAGGAAGATGTTACATAGAATTTTGGAAAGTAACCGAAGGAAGATGTTACTTGAATTTTTGGAAAGTAACCATAGAAAGATGTTACTTGAATTTTTGAAAAGTAACCGTAGGAAGATGTTACTTAAAATTTTGGAAAGTAACCATAGGAAGGTGTTACTTGAAGTTTTGGAAAGTAACGTAGGAAAATGTTACTTGAATTTTTGGAATGTAACCGTAGGAAGATGTTACTTGAATTTTGGAAAGTAACTGTAGTAAGATGTT